>VHIU01000561.1:0-102047 GCA_010577795.1 Isatis tinctoria
AACACGAATGGCCACGCCTTGAAAGAAAGGAAAGTGATCTCTATGAGTCTCACTTGTGCCTCGTGTTCGCAAGGAAAACTGATTGTAAGACCATCAAGAGTAAAGGTGACTAAGGAAACGATAAACTTTCTGGAAAGGATTCAAGGAGACATATGCGGACCAATCCACCCACCTTGTGGGACATTCCGATAGTTTATGGTCCTCATTGACGCATCTACACGATGGTCACATGTATGCTTATTGTCATCACGGAATATGGCATTTGCAAGACTCCTTGCCCAGATAATCCGCCTAAGAGCGCATTTTCCAGACTTTCCATTAAAGTCCATCCGTATGGACAACGCGGGAGAGTTTACGTCCAGAGCGTTTGATGACTACTGTATGTCCATGGGGGTAAGTGTTGAGCACTCCGTGGCACATGTACATACACAGAACGGCTTAGCCGAGTCTCTCATCAAACGAATCCAGCTGATTGCTAGACCATTACTCATGAGGTCAAAGCTTCCAGTTTCAGCCTTGGGACACGCTGTCTTACACGCTGCAGACCTAATCCGTATCAGGCCATCTAGTGACCACAGGTTTTCCCCAATGCAATTACTAACGGGTCAAGAGTCAAACATATCCCATCTTAAGACATTTGGATGTTCAGTCTATGTGCCTATTGCTCCACCACAGAGAACTAAGATGGGACCTCAAAGGAGGATGGGGATATACGTTGGATATGATTCACCCACGATCATAAAGTATCTTGAGCCAACTACCGGTGATTTATTTAAGGCCAGATACGCGGATTGTCATTTCGATGAGTCCGTTTATCCAACTATAGGTAGTGAAAACCGGCTGACAAAAGAACTCTCATGGAATCAAACATCAATAAATTGGCAAGATCCTCGAACCCAAGAAAGTGACTTGGAAGTTCAAAAGATTATACATATGCAAAAGCTAGCTATACAATTGCCAGATTCCTTTGCTGGCCCGCAGAGAGTTACTAAGTCGTATGTTCCAGCCGTGAACGCACCAATACGCATTGATGTCCAAAGTGGACCGCAAGTGGCTACAGAGTCTAAACCGCGAGTAAAGCGTGGAAGACCAATTGGTTCCAAAGATAAGACTCCTCGGAAATTAAGAAAAGGTGCTGATATTCAGGCCGAGGAGATAACTAATGGACCGGACACTTATGAGCCTAAGGAGCCGCCAGATGATGCTCGGGATGCCGAGCCTCATGGTCCTGAAGTTCCAGATAACAATGAGATCTCAATAAATTATGTTATGTCCGGAATCCAATGGAACAGAAAAGATATCGACGTCGATGATATATTTGCATGCAACGTAGCACTTGAGATTATGAATGATGATCTAGAACCCACGTCAATAGATGAGTGCACTCAACGATCTGATTGGGCTAAATGGAAAGAAGCCATAAACGTGGAGTTAAACTCTTTAAAGAAGAGAGAGGTTTTTGGTCCTATTATTCGGACACCTCGTGATATAATACCAGTTGGACATAAATGGGTCTTTGTAAGAAAGAGAAACGAACAAGGAGAGATTGTTCGACACAAAGCACGGCTTGTGGCACAAGGATTCTCTCAAAGACCTGGAATCGATTATGAGGAGACATACTCCCCTGTGGTGGATGCAACGACATTCCGATTCCTTATAAGTTTGGCCATAAGAGAAAAGTTAGATCTGCGGTTAATGGATGTTGTCACCGCATACTTATATGGTCCACTGGATAATGAAATCTATATGAGATTGCCAGAGGGTATTGAGCTCAAAGATAAGAAAAGTTCTCGAGAAGAACACTGCATTAGGCTAACCAAATCCCTATACGGACTGAAACAGAGTGGGCGCATGTGGTACAATCGTTTAAGCGAGTACTTGATTAAATCCGGATATAAAAATGATCTCATCAGTCCGTATATCTTTATAAAGAAGTTTGCAAACGGTGGATTTGTGATTATAGCAGTTTACGTGGATGATTTGAACATCCTCGGCACCTCTGGAGAAATCACCCAAACAGTTGATTTGTTAAAGGCCGAATTTGAAATGAAAGACTTAGGAAAGACTAAGTTCTGTTTGGGAATACAGCTTGAGTACGTCAAAGACGGAATCCTTGTGCATCAAATGGCGTATACTGAAAAAGTACTCAAGAGATTTAATATGGACACAGCTCACCCATTGAGTAGCCCAATGGTCGTAAGGAGCATAAGCCCGGACACAGATCCGTTTGGTCCAATAAGAAAGGATGAAGAAGTCCTTGGTCCCGAAACGCCATATCTAAGTGCCATTGGAGCGTTACTATACTTGGCTAGTCACACTAGACCAGATATTTGTTTTGCCGTGAACCTCCTATCAAGATTTAGTTCTTGTCCAACCCAAAGGCACTGGAACGGGATTAAACATTTACTTCGTTACCTTCAAGGAACGAAAGATATGGGTTTATTTTACACTAACCATAACGACAAAGGTTTAGTTGGTTTTGCTGATGCAGGTTATCTATCGGATCCACACAATGGACGATCTCAGACAGGATATGTGTTCACTCATGGAGGAACCGCAATTTCATGGCGATCCATGAAGCAGACACTCACGGCCACATCATCAAATCACGCAGAGATTTTGGCGATTCATGAAGCCAGCCGTGAATGTGTTTGGTTGAGATCGATGACTCAGCACATAAGACGAGATTGTGGGATGACAGATGGAAAGGACGAACCGACCGTACTTCATGAGGACAATGCTGCGTGCATAGCTCAACTGAAGGATGGATACATCAAGGGAGACCGGACGAAGCACATTCTGCCAAAATTCTTTTTCACTCACGATCTCCAGAAGGCTGGAGAAATACAAGTGCTTCAAGTCCGTTCAAGCGACAACTCAGCTGACTTGTTCACAAGTCGCTCCCAACTTCCACGCTCAAGAAGCTGGTGTATCAGATCGGCATGCGCCGACTAAGGGACTTTAGTGATGTCTAAATCAGGGGGAGTAATACGTGCTGTACTCTTTCCTCACTAAGGTTTTGTCCCACTGGGTTTTTCTTTAGTGAGGTTTTAATGAGGCAGCATCCCCAAGCGTATTACAAAGATCCTTGGTTGCATCGGGATTCGGTCATTTCGTCCAAGGGGGAGTGTTATGAACCGTTTGGTTAATGGACTCAATATAGACCGATCCATATTGAGGTTATTAACATAACCGGTCCTTAGTATAATTAGATGTTTTCCTTTATAGACAAGGAATAGGTTTATGGAATATTTCCTTTTCTTTGTATGGGTAGTAAAAGGATAATTACCTTTTCTCTACCTGGTGTAACCACTATATAAAGAGACCATTGGTCCTCATAATAATATACACAGAACATTCAGTTCACAACAAAATTTAATATTTGTGGTATGGTAATACTACGAAAACTTAAAAATACCAAAAAGTATAACTATTTGAAAAATGGTAACACAAGAAAACTGGGTATTACTATGTGCAATTTTGGCGGCGGTAGTGCAAATTTTTTGTTCTTTACAATTTTGGTCCATCAATTTTCTACATATTCAGACTCTCTTTTTTTTTCCTATTTTCCTTCTCTCTCTTTTCACTTTTCCCTCTCCCTCTTTTCACTTTTCAAATTTTTTGGGTTTAACAACATTAGATCTTCCAATTAGATCCCACAGATTTTACTGGATTGCATAGATTTTGTTAATTTTTCACATATTTGTTCTGGGTTTGTTGAAAAAATTATTGGAGTTCTATCAATTTAGGAGAAATTGCATATTCTAGGTTTTTAGTCACAATATACTAGATGAATTGTTTTGGGTCGTTGAATATTGGAGGAATTACAAAGGATTGCATAGCTTTTGTCGATTTTCAAAGAATTTCATGAGATTGTCGAATTTCGGGGTAATACTTGATAATACTCGGTATCGCTAAAATCATTAGATCTTCCTATTAGATCTCATGGTGCAACTGGCGGCACATGTGTAGTTACACTCTCCAATTGACAGCGCAAAGGCAAATTTCTTGGGTTTAACAATTTGGTCCTTTAATTTTCCACATATTTGTTTTGGGTTTGTTGATAAAATTATTGGAGTTCTATCAATTTAGGAGAAATTGCATATTCTGGGTTTTTAGTCACTATTTATTAGATGAATTGCTTTGAGTCATTGAATATTGGAGGAGTTACGAAGGATTGCATAGCTTTTATTGATTTTCAAAGAATTTCTTGAGATTGTTGAATTTCGGGGTAATACTTGATAATACTCGGTATCACTAACATCCTTAGATCTTCCAAAACCCAGATTTGAAATTTAAAACAAACACCAACTAATTGAAGGAACAATGGCACTATTACCCTCTTCGCCAAAAAAAATGAGCCTCTTTACCCCCTTATATTTTAATCTTCCGTTTTTATTAAAAAACCCTCAGCAAATACAGTTTTGCCCTTAATGAATTAGGGATTCTACATGACTTTGCCATTGATCCCTAATTCAATTAACCCACCCAAACAAAATCAACCAAATCTTACCCGAAAATATCAATTCCAATCCCTAAGCCGACCAAAATCAAAAATCCCCAAATCCAGACCTAAAAAATTCGAAATCGAAAACCAAGTTCGAAAATTTGAAACCCACCACTAAGTTCCCTCTTCCCCTTCCTTCTCTTTTTTCCCCACGATTCTTTTCTCTTCGAAAGATCATTGATAAAAAAAATTCGCGTACTAAGATTCCAGAGTTATCAAGTAGATGATGAAGTTTATTTTAAGAACTTCAAATTTGGGTTTTGGAAAACGATGTTGAGCTTCATTCAATTAGTATGTATTTGTTTTAAGAATATCAAATATGGGTTTTTGGGTATCGATGTTGAGCTTGATTCAATTAGGGACCATCTCCTAATATACCCTAAGTGGTCTAAAAATAAGCTTAGTACCCTCCTTCAAATCAAACTACCCTCTCCCATAAATTCTCTCAATCTTACCCTCTATATTATATAATATAATATTCAAATACAACAAAAAACAAACAAAAACTAAAATCAATTCTATTTAATTAAAAAATCCAGTTGGACCCACTCACCCACCCTCTTCTCTCTCCCTCTCGTTTTCTTCTTGCTCCCTCTTTTCCACCATTAAAGACAAACAAAAGCTTCACACTTCATGTTAGATTATGCCAATTCTTACACTATTTTCGTTTTCTTGATTTAATTTTCAAGTTTTATGTAATGGGCATACTAATATGTAGTGTTTCTTCTCAATTTGGAGATTTAAACTATCAATTTTATATTTTCGTTTTCAGTGATTTAGTTAGCAAATTTGTTGGGTAAGTCTGTTATAACTTTAAATTGTCAACTAAAAAAGACATATTAGGTGAATGGGGACTGAATTAACATAAATTGTAGTGATTTGGACGTAAAACCTAACTTTCTGGGTAATATTGGGATTAATGGTATTATTGTGCTTTATTAAAACTACTACGACAACTAATGTTACTAAAACATCATTGTATAACCATGAAAACTAGTGTGACTAAGATCTAATATTTTTGTTCTTTTCAGGAGCAATGAGTAAAAGTCGTTGCACAATCATATATTTTAATCAAGGGGGATGTTATTCAAAGGAATGTGATGATATGAAATGGATTTCAGGAGAAGATGAAATTGATTTCAGGAGAAGATGAAATTCACTCTTTAGTGATGAAGACATCATTGGAGGAGCTCACTTATAGTGGGTGATATGACTAGGTGATGGAAAGAGCTACTTGGTTGATATGACTAGGCGAACTTACAGTTGCAAGTATTTTGATATAGATAGATACCCGTATGTGCATGCAATAGCTGCTGCCATCTATATGAGCAGAGGAAGGGATCTCCATCTACAAGATTTCTGCAAGGGATCCACATGGAGAACATCATGGAAGAGGAAGAGGAAGAAGAGAACATTGACGCATGTACGAATGGTTTGTGAATGTTGATGTAAAACCATCTCCAATGGGGGGTTCTACATAAGGTTCTGAACTAAAAAATATAATAAGAAAATTAAAAAGTGTGAGAGAGATGAGGAATGGGTTCTCAATAAGAGATTTTATAATCTTTTTATTATAACCTCTTATTCGGTGTCAAGTATAATTGATTTATTTTATCTAAATTTTAATTACATAATAAAATTATGTTTGTAAAATTAGTATTTTTATTGTTTCCATTGGAGATGCTCTAACTTATTTGTGTTATGAGCTATCAGGTGCCACTAGTGTAGTTCTGTATTCGGAACCATGTTCGTGTAGTTTTTATTTTGGTACAACTAGTGTAACTGGTTTAACTAGGTATTTTATGGACAACTATGCATGACTAGTTTAACTATGTGTGATTGAGGTGACTAGTGTAACTGATGTACGATTAAGTGGTTTTCTGGGAAACTGTAATATGTAATTTTAGTTTATCAAGTCACATACTTAACACATTCACTTAGTAATACTACATCTTATAAGCTATTTAGTAATGTTTAGTTTGATGAAACCTTTAACTTTCACAAATTTCACAAAAAATAATAAAACTTTTCATCTTAACCAAAGTAACCTTATACTTATAAGATGAATGTCACAATATTATCGCAATTGTTAGGTTTTCGTTTGTTTTACAACTATTATAAAATCTTTATTGTATGAAAAGATTATAAATGTGTCTTAGAGTTCTAAAATCATCAGTTCTACTACAAAAAATGAAATTTACAGTCGGTATTACTAAATAAACCTAAAAAGTGCCAAAAAACAACTATGTGTAAGTTAGTATTACTACAAACTTGGGTACTACTATGACCAAAATTTAAATATTTTTTTAATAACTAACAGTGTTATATAACAGCGTTAATTGACAGTGTTATGTTTTTTTAATATTTAATGTGATATTTTGTGGTTTTACTCATAGTAGTACCCAAGTCATCTAGTAGTTCTCCGCGTTTTGTAAGTGTAAGTAATATTTTAAAATCTTACAAGTAATATAAGTATAATACCTTATAAAACCTTATAATACTTTAAAATCTTATAAAACCTTATAAATGTACCTTCCAAAACTTAATAAAAACATTATAAAACCTTATACAATTTTATACAACCTTATAAAATTTTATTCAACCTTATAAAAATTTATAAAGTATTTAATATGATACTTTTGTGGTTTTACTCACAGTAGTACCCAAGTCATCTAGTAGTTTACCACGATTTTTAAGTATAAATAATATTTTAAGAACGATTTTTAAGTGTAAGTAAGATTTTTTAAATCTTATAAAGCTTTATAAGTACTTTTATAAAAAAACTTACAGTTCTGGGTAATATAAGTAAGCCTTATAATACCTTATAATACTTTATAAAATCTTATAAAAACACAGGTCCAAATCATCCAAAAACATACCAAACATAAAATCCATGTTTCAAATATCCAGAAACAGAGAAACCATGTTTCAAAAAAGTCTTTAACTTCTAAACATCCAAACCATCTAAAAATACATCCAAAATACAAAAACTCAATACCAAATATAAAATATTCAATACCCAAATATTCTTCTTTAAAGCTAGTTTCTCCTACCAGAAACCTCAAGCTTCAGTTTCCATCTTTCTCTTCTGCTTATTCCATCTTTCTTTTCTGTTGAGCTGGAACTCCCAGGCAGCTAGTACATATTTCTCCCACTGACACGTGAGCTATATCTTTTTGTCAGAAAACAAAAAACATTAGAAACAGGATCATGCTACATTGAGATTAGAATAATTTTCTGGCAAATTATCATATATCACAAAAATCGAAATTGTAAAACTCAATTAAAATTATCATATATCACAAAAATCGAAATTTTAAAACTCAACTAAAATATGCTGAAGTTTACGAATTTGTCAATGATTATCACACACCAAACTACCTACCATGACTCATTCTAAGAACAAATGAAGTACACGCATCAAACGAAGTTCACTCATCTCCGTGAAAAGCCACTACTTTTCTGGCTCTGTTTCATGAAAAGGGCTCTCTCTCTCTTTCCTTTTCAGTCTTCTCCCTCTTCAAGCTCTTCTTCTCACTCTTCTTCTTAGCTTCATCTCCTCTATACCCACAATCACCATCCTCCTCCTCACCATAACCCAACCTGTACTTCTTCTCGTCTGGATCACCTGCCATCGCCGCAGCATCTTTCGCAAAAGCTTTTGTAGTAGCAGCCGCCTCTTTCCTCATCTTTTTCTCATGTGATCTTCTTCTTCTGCAGGCTTATTCTTCGGTAACTCAATTGGTTCAAATATCTTAATCCCTTCGAATAGATTGATGTGACCCGTCTTAGGCTCCTCTGGTTAAACACTCTTCGCAGCCGTCGCGGAAGCAGCAACAGAAGAAAGAAGAAACAACGCCAGCGTTATCTTTACCCTTCTCAGCTTCCGGAGAAGGTCGTTTGAGAGGGGCTAAGCCACAGACTTTACTCTCCCATCACACTCTAACACCTTTCCACACAACGGAAACGGAAAATCGCAAAGCAGAAAATGACATGACGATGATGACGAAGACGGAGGAGCCGTCTCCTGCAACAAGTGTCGGCCTCACCACTCTCACCGAGACAAATTCTCCGTCGTGCCTCTCGAAAGCCACAACAACCTTTCCTTCATCTATAGCCCCTATATCATGATCAAATCAATATTTCAATCTATCACACGGAGAAACCCCAAACCTTCTTAACACAGAAGTCCCAATCGATGATTGAGAATATCTATCATATCAGAACAGAGGATCATCTTGATCTTCTCATTCACAAACCAATTAACATATACAATATGAAACAAAATTGATTTAGTGCAAAATCCAGACGATTAAGAAGACATACGAGGGAGGAAGAAGGAGAAGAGAATTTTTTTCCCGATTAGATTTTTTTTTGCTTAAAAATTAGGAAAAAATGGGTGGGGATCCAGATTTGATTGGGTGGGTGGTTTGATGCAATTGGATTTTAGTTGGGTTCAAGTAAATATTGAGATTCATTAAGGATAGTATTGTATTTTCTTAAGTTTTGGTTAAAAAGGAAAATCAAAAATAAAATAGTTTTATAAGATAGGTTATTTTCGATTTTTGAACTAGGCAGAAGGGCATTTTTGATTAATGTCCAGCCCTCATGCTCTCATCACTTCCATGGAGGATTTTCTCTGCAAATTCCTACTCAGTTCTATCTTTATAAACGTCGTCTCAAGCTTTTCGTCTGCAAGCTTGCCCGATACTCAGAATCTCCTGCTCGTAGATTATTTGAGACCCATTTGAGGTAAGAGGCAGGAAGGTAAAGAACCGAGCATTTTGCCCTTGTGCTTGCCGAAATCTATGACTGTGTCTGTGGCGGCTAGGGTTTCGATTTGGAGCTTTTTGATTATGGGTTTAGGTTGGCTCGTGGGAAGATGCGATTAGTTGAAGAAGGTATTCTTCTTCTTGGTCTGAAAGATGATGACGATGATGAGATTGTGGAGAAACTCATTGTGTTATTTCATATATTTTGGGCATGTAATTAATATATTGTTCTATACACGCCATAGGTTCAAGGAATGTTTTTTTTTCTTTGTTTTTTCATTAGCTTATAATCGGGTACTAATTAGCCATGTGGATCTAACATAATGAGACTAACATAAATCCAATTAAATAAAACTTATTAATAAATATATGATTAATTTAAGTTAAAAGCTTCAACTAATTTTTCTTAGTTTTGAGACCCACAATGGAGAGCTCTTTAGAATTCTTAAATTTTTTTGTTTTTATTTTTTTAAATTGTTTCAAATTTAAAGGAAATGAAATATAACCAAGGACAAGAACTCACTGCATTTCCTTTATCTGGGTCATTTTTATATGTAGAAAATAGGTGCCAATATCTCATTCATCCCTTATACATATCTGATGCCAGGATTCAACTTTGTAAATATAGTCAACACGTTCTTCAAAGGATCCTGAAGATGCAGACATGTATAAAATCACTCGGAAGAGAAAATAATATTTTCATAGCGATCATGTGCGTCACTAATGTATCAAGCTTTTATAACCAACTGGGAAGTGGCAAAATCATGATTAATGAATATGAATCAAATCATTAGAATTGCATAAGCAGCAATTATAAACCAATCTCTGAGAATCTCATAACTCAGCTACATCATCCATAATTATTCCATAAGATAGTTGTTCTCAGTCTTAGGGATGATCCTCATGAGTTATCTCTGACCTTGAAAGGACACCAGGACCTTCGGCTTTTGGATCATTACTATCACCACCATTTGATTTCTACATCTTCCTCGTTACTTCTGACTAACTAGCCACAAAAATATAAAGAAACCGGGATAATCTTAAGTTGAAAACAAGAAAGAAACATGAAAAAAAGGAAACGTTATCACCCAAGTAACATAAGAATGACCAACTTCTTCATCATGACCAACTATATCTTCACATTGTACCTCTAGGAAGTATCAATGGCCCTAGATCAGTCTGCTTAGTCAAACGCATGGCATTTATTTGGAAACACATATCCCACGCTATGTCTACTTCATTACTCGTTTCACCCTGGTTAACAGAAACGAGACTGTGCCTAATCGATCAATCAAGCTAAATCTCATTCTATACATCAATCAGAATCCAAGCAAGCAAGAGATTTACCAGAATCCAAGCCTAATCTATCAGATCATCAAATGCAAGCTTAGTCTTCATCATCCTCATACTCTAATCTCTCTCTATATGAAGTGTGTTTTGTAATCATCACGTTGTGTAGAGCTGCTTCCACAAAGACTTTTCTAAAATCCGTATCAAAAGCCTAGATTCACAGTCATACCAAAGATTAGTTTTTAAGCTCAGAGAGAGTCGATCGGAGGGAAACAAAGAGAGACGAGAAGCTCTCCGCGATTGCCTACGAATCCTTCTCCACCGTTGCAAGTGTTCTCAAAATCTCCCCTTTGTTCAACGACGACGGCCCCAATCTTCCCCCGCTGTCTTGATTCGACCCAGATTCCTTCGCCGCCGAGAAAAGTAAAGTTTAGAATCGCATCGCTATGTGGAAGAGAAAAGGAAAGTTTGCATGTTCGATTTTTTTTTTCTGGTCAGATATGTGTTATTCTCTCAAGAAAAATCATCCCCGAGAGAGAGGGAAAAACAACAAGATTTTCGGTAAAAGAAAATTGTTGAATGAATCACTATAGAACACGTGGAGAGCAGAACCTTTGGCAACGCCTCTTCCTCCAGAAGCGCCTCTCTACTCTAGAATCGCCACATCATTTTATTTTTTGTTTTTTTCTTTATTTTTAAAGATTAGAACCTTTAAAAGGTTCACCAATAATGATGCTCTAAGAACAGAAATGTGAGGCTGTTTTTAAATTTAAGTTTCTTTTAAAACAAATTTCTGCCTTAACTTTAATTAGGTGTATATATATATATGTGACACAGTTAAACATATATAAATATATTGTTTTTTTGCGCAACACAATTAAGCATATTAAGTCAACAATTTGTAGATTTGCCCTGCAAAAAGTAGAAAGTAACATGACTGATACATTCATATTGGACTTGAGACATGATGACTCAAGATATAAAGATCATGTAGAGATTTGAGAAGAAGTGCTCTTGCACAAACGATGATGCGTAATCACTCTTGCGCTTGGATTGGGAGTTGTCCTCATCTGCCATAAAAATTTGATACAAAATTCAATAGGCATTGTTACACTCACGAAAACAAACAGAGATTCAAGCTGGCTTCACTTCTTTCATCTCCCTAATAACATCCTTCATAGAAACTGTAACTTGTACAATAGCTCTACCAATCGCAGAGATGTTTGTAGCAGGAACCTTCTTGAAATCAGAGCATGATTCCCAAACTGCTCTGAAAAGCTGCGGAATAGACGGCTTCTTGTCCTTGTCATATGATCCTTCTGGTTAACATATTCAAAAACACTGGAAAAAGAAATGGAATCATCATTAAAGTGGAAATATAACATTCCTATGAGGTGATGGAATGGAAGTAACAAATAAAAATGAAGTCTTCATAAGAAATCCTATTCATTATCTGCTTTGATATGAAAGACAGCATGAGACACTAATCTCATCAAAGTTTACCAGCATTGAATTCGTTCGTGGCCTTACGTACAGAAGGATCGGGAATAATGTCTTCCATCTATACAATGCAGTTTGCCTGACAATCACATATCAGATAAAGAATGCAGATTAAACAAAACCATCTCCGGCAAAGTACCAAACTGAAAAGAAACCAATTTTACATCATAAGGAAACTCCCGAAAGAAAAATCCTCCTACACTTGATAAGAAAACAGAAATTGTACAAAGCTATAATTATTCACCTCTTATCAATTCTACAAGTGAGTGGTTTGCTGACCATGTCTCTAAGTTCACCATCTGTCATCTTACTCCTTGCATAGCCGTATATTGTAGGATGCTGCAACCAAAAGAAAAAAGAAAATCAAATGGAAATCATGCCGTATCTTCATTGTGTCATTGT
The DNA here is from genome assembly GCA_010577795.1 of Isatis tinctoria. Classification (NCBI taxonomy): domain Eukaryota; kingdom Viridiplantae; phylum Streptophyta; class Magnoliopsida; order Brassicales; family Brassicaceae; genus Isatis; species Isatis tinctoria. The sequence goes on from VHIU01000561.1 coordinate 12,472, forward strand.
GTGCAACAACAACAACAAAAACAAAAAAAACAGCTTACATTCAATCAGTATAAGCATCATGACAAAGAAAAGAATAATCTTTTTCCTTAGGAAGACAACCTTCATAGTCAAAGGCGGATAGAGCTGAGATTATCTTCTTCTTGGCAAGATCACCAGAGGCTCCTTTACTAATTGTTGACTCACCATTAAAATCAGCTGCAAGCTTCTGTACTTCTTGTGACGGAACCTATATGAAGCCACCTTCCTCTGTTTAATAGAAGTTAGTGTTTTATGTTGTACAAACGCTTGTGATTCATATGCAATTACTATTAGTAAGCATTTTTTGGTTTGTTTTACTTATAACTTTAGTAATGGTTGGTGTATAAGGTCTACAAATGGAGGGCATAAAGGAAATCGAATCAGGAAATTGGAATCTAAGTAAGGAAAACAACGACGGGTCTGTTTGGTCTCTCAACCTTTTAACTATTGTACTGGATGAGGATTAAGATTGAGTACCAATAAAAAATCTTAAGTTGGGCGGTAACATTTGAGTTTTTTGATGATGAAATTTGTTTTCTGTTATGCTTTGCATTCTTTTCAATAACCTATGCATATTGGCTTCTGAATTCATTTCTTGTGTAGAAAGAAAAATTTTGAAACAACTAAAGTCTTTCGTCAAAATGATACTGGTAAAATTAGGGAATGAGCATAATTCTCATCCCGTTCCAACCCGTCCCGACTCGTCTTTTACCCGTTTCCGAACTTCCGTCCCGTATATATCCTGTATTTCCATATAAGATAAGTTTCCAATTCCTGATTGATAACGGAACGGGACGGGACGTGATGAAATGGAAATGGAAATTCTCGAAATTCCGAAAATTACTTTTAAGATAAATATAAATATTTAGTTATATATATTCTAGTACATATCTTATATAAAATAAAACCATATCTTACCTATATAATAATATGAATATATTACAATATATTACAAAATTTTACAAAAATGATGTTACAAGAAGAAGACTACTTTCTTTAAAATTTTATACGATTGACTTTTATTATGATTTACGATATTTATATGGCTTATTTCATATTTAGTTTATCTTAATTTAACTATGATTTGTTTTTAAAATTTTTAATTTATATGGATATTCTTTAATGTTTTTTCATAATTTAAAGTTTTAAATATATATGATATTATAATAAATAAAAAGGATACATTAAATAAACGTAAATTATAAGTTTTTTAAAATTGGAATTCCCTTTCTCATCCTGTCCATTCCTTTTCTATTCCAAATGTTAAATGAGAGATAAATGGGATGAGTTTTTGTATTTCCGAAATTTCCTGTTTCCGTCCCGTTCCCACAAATCTCGTCCCAAATTCCCGACCGCCCATCCTCAGATAAAATTATTACTATTTTAGCACCTGATGGAACATGATATGATGCAAATAAATTCCACCCGTCGTAAACTTGATAAACAAAAAAAGTTTCTGGAAAAAGTATTTTTGAAAAACAAATTCTTATAATAATTATTTTCAAAAATTTATATTAAAAGAATATCTCAAATATAAAGAAATAAAAGAAAATATTATAATTTACATACAACCAAATGCGGAGATTTTGTTTTTTTCTTCGGAATCTTTGATTTTTCAAAGAAAACGGTAGTAGAGAATTCTTGCATTCCTGCCACGTGTCGCTTTGCCGTAAGCCAGTCGTCACTTGAAGTAACCGCCTGTTGCTTTATTACAAAGGCGGTCCCAGGTCAACTCGCGCTTCTCTGCCTCCACTCAATTTGCTTATGGCAACTCAACACATACGCAAGCTCTCATCTATAGGTATCTTTATAGAGATGCTCAATACATCAAAATCGTGCCTTTTAAGGAAACTGTAGCTTGCAGGTTTACATATGTTTTTATTCAGAAACATATCCTTTTTCTAGATCTAATATTCCAATCCAATGTTTCCACAAATTTCTTCTTATAATCATTTCCTCCAGATCATCTCTTTTGTCTCTTTTTCCAGAAAAATTCATCAATAATTCTTGCTAACTTAATTTTTCTAACTAACACAAATATTCCAATGATATTGTTTCTATCGCTTTGTTCTATATAAAGCAATACCACAATTCTCATTATTACAATACAGAGATCTCATTGTTCTGTGTTTATGTTGTTGATCACAATGAGCTTCTTAGTGAAAGTTCTTGCCTTTGTGACATTACTTTCTTCAGTGTTTGTAATAAAAACAGAGTCAGCTCCTGCATCTGCTCTTATCACCAAAATTCCTGGCTTCAATGGAACTCTTCCTTCAAAACACTACTCCGGGTATAAAAGTTGACTTTTCTGGTCTTTGGTTTATGGTCATTTACAAACACTGTTTGATTATAAAGTTTGAAACACTGTTTGAAAATATTTGTAGATAATTCTGACAAAAGTCTCATCTTTCGATTTTGTACTTTCAAATTCTGTTTTTCTTTCTGGGTTCATTTACTAGTTTATATGTAATTCTTTGGTTTTGATTCTTAAGGTACGTGACAATTGATAAGGAGCATGGGAAAAACCTGTGGTATTACTTTATTGAATCAGAGATGAATCCTTCAAAAGATCCGGTCGTACTCTGGCTCAATGGTGGTCCAGGTTGTTCAAGCATGGATGGATTTGTGTACGAGCATGGTCCTTTCAATTTCCAACCAGCAAAGACAAACAATAGTCTCCCACTCTTGCATCTTAATCCTTATAGTTGGTCCAAAGTAAGTTTTTACCAGCATTGTATCGATTTTTCTTTTTTTCTTTCCCTAGTTGTAATCAATGTTTTGATGTACAATTTGTTTTCTTTCATCAGGTGTCTAATATCGTATACCTTGATTCACCTGTTGGTGTCGGATTCTCTTACTCAAAGAATGAATCTGATTACATAACTGGTGATACAAAAACAGCCGTTGACTCTCACGCGTTCCTTCTCAAGGTAAATCATAAGAAAATGTTTTTATTCAAAATTTAAAATAATTAAAATGATTCCATAAGAGATTCGTTTTTGATATAATGTTAGGTTGGTAAAAAAAACTACTATATTAATTTTAAGTACTGTAAAGTCTTTACACGATTTGAAATGTATGCTATTTAAATGAGAGGTATAAAAACCCGAGTTCACAATCTTTCCACTGAAAATTTTGATATTTCTATGAAGACTTTAGCATATACAAATGAATAATTTAGAATTTATATAAAGTAACTTAGGAAGGTAAAAAAATGATTTCAAATATTCAATCCAATATTAGAAGTATTTAAAAGAGTTCTTGAAACAAATAATTAATTAACAGTAGAATTATAAATAAAAAAACCTTTGAATAACCCACCTCTTAGTTTGTGAGTGTAATTCAGATCGCTAAATGCTTCTTTCGAATGATCTTCACCAGTGGTTCCAGATGTTTCCCGAGTTTCAATCTAATCCGTTTTACATCTCTGGAGAATCTTACGCCGGAGTTTATGTCCCAACTCTTAGTTCAGAAGTTGTCAAAGGTAACGTATCTTCTCCTTTCATGAACAAATCGAAGATATATACATCTTCTTGAGGTTTTTCCTCCATTTGTTTGGTTATGTGTAGGGAACAAAGAAGGTTTAAAGCCGACTCTTAATTTCAAGGTAACGACATAAAACCAGTCAAGATTCAGTTTTATGAATTCTTCTTTGGTTTCAGACATTGATTGAATGATCTGTTCTTGTTCTTGTACAGGGATATTTGGTTGGAAATGGAGTTGCAGATTCGATGTATGACGGAAACGCTCTTGTCCCGTTTGCACACGGGATGGGACTAATCTCTGATCAACTCTTTGAGGTTTCTTTAGTTTGCACACGGCTCGTTCCAGTTCTTGTTTTCTGGTTAATATATCTAACACTAAGAAACTTCGCAGAACGTTACAAAAGTTTGCAAAGGAAACTTCTATGAAGTAGATGGACTTGATTGCGAGGAACAGTTGGACAAAGTTTCAGCGGTAAATATAACTTTCGAAGACGTTAATAGAAAGACATTGAGAACATTGTGAGATCATAGTTTCATTTTCTTTTCCTCAGGATATTGACAGGTTGAACATATACAACATTCTTGAGCCATGTTACCACGGAACATCGCTATCAGCCTTTGACATAAGATCACTGCCTTCAAGTCTTCTTCAGTTAGGCAAAACCGAGAAACCGTTAGCTGTAAGAAAAAGAATGTTTGGTCGAGCATGGCCGGTCCGTGCGCCTGTTCGTCCAGGCTTTGTTCCAAGCTGGTCTCAACTCCTTGCTGACATCTCTGTTCCTTGCATCGTAAGTAAACCCTCTCTGTCTTACCACTTCAGAGTATAAGCTGAAAGAACCAACGTTTTATTTGCAGGATGATAGAGTTGCAACAGCTTGGTTAAACGATCCAGAGATCAGGAAAGCTATTCATGCTAAAGAGGTCTCAAACTCTGTTTAGATTCATATTGCTTTGTGTTATTAAAACATATCACTGATGTGTTGGAAGATTTTTTTACAGGAGAGCGAGATTGGAAGATGGGAACTCTGCTCTGGAAAACTCTCATTCGATCACGATGCCGGAAGTATGATCCCATTCCATAGAAACCTCACTCTAAGTGGATATAGAGCTCTCATTTACAGGTACTTCAAACAACACATATAGCAATGATTCACAAGCCTTTAGCCTTTGAAGAAAGTAATGAAACAAGCTTTGATTTTGAAGCGGTGATCACGATATGTGTGTTCCATTCACTGGCTCTGAAGCTTGGACATATTCTCTTGGATACAAGGTGATTGATGAATGGAGGGCATGGATATCAAATGATCAAGTCGCCGGGTAATTTTTACATTTGTCGTAGTAAAATTAAAATTGGTTAATTTGCTAAATAACCACACAAAAACATATTTAAAAAACTAACCAAAACTCCCCCAATGTAGCAAGATTCTCACTATTAGGTCTAAGTTTTTTGGTTACTTTCTAAATTTTTATTTTTGTTTTGGCTATTCAGCTAATTCTCCCGATTAAATTACGACTTTTTCTCGAGATCTTAATGATTTTTACAAATGATGCATATTTTTTCAGGTATACGCAAGGATATGCACACAATCTTACATTTTTAACCATCAAGGCAAGCATTGAATCACAATTCTCTACTCAAATTGGAGTAATGTTTTTGTTTTGTTTTCTGATGTTTTTATCATTCTGGTGGTAATTGCAGGGTGCAGGACATACGGTTCCTGAGTATAAACCACGTGAGGCTTTGGATTTCTATAGCCGATTTCTAGCAGGAAGCAAGATTTAAGAGAGCTCTCTTTTCAAAATTAAGTACAGGAAATGAAGTTAATGTAGATTGACTCGTTTTAATAAAAGAAAAGCATGTGTTATGCAGCTTGTGAATGATTGATTCTTCATGCTTCATTAAAAACATCATGTATTCCTCTTCTTCTCTAGCAGAATGCATGCCGTTTCTAGTTTCTACGTTTGAGATATTTGCCGTTCAAAAAATTGAAAGTCAAGTTGTGAGTGGAAGAGAGAAAAGTAGCCGAAACAAAAGTCTGGTTGATAAAAAGTACGGTAGTTGCATAACTTACATTACACTTTGGTCGGTTTAAACGTCACGTCATGTTAATTAGCATTTTTCTGAATATAGTTCAGTCTAGGCCTTTTTACTGTTTTGTTTTTATTATCCGAAAGTGTTAATAAATACACAAACTCGTAACCATAAAACTTTAGAAAACGACCTTTTTAATTGGTTTTAAACTTTAGAAAAAGGTTAAACCCATCTTTGTTCAATAATTAGTTTTGTAGTAATAACATGGTTTTGGAGTCCAACTCAGCTTAAGCTCTTCCGCTTATATATGTTTCGTCTGTGATCTTAATTACTTGTAGAAATGGTATTGATAGTTTAATATAGTTCAGTTTATGCGTTTTTTTTTCTCAATATCAGAAGGTTCTTTTATAGTTTAACGCGTAAACATAAATAATTACTCCTATTATGAGTAATTTTTTTTGATGATGTCTTTTATTTATCATTTCACATATAAGTATATAACATAAGTTTAAATCCATCATAGTTCGATTAGCATTTTTCTGAGTAATTAATTGAAAGCTTCATCGGCATAAGAGACTTGAAGCTTCTTCACCACTTTGCTCTTAGGTGACTCAGACATAGCAGAGGAATTGCAGATTTTTGGGAGCGGAGCCTTTCCTTTGTACGCTTTGCACACTCGGACAACAAAATCATCCATATTCTACATCAAAACACAAAACAAACAACATTTTTATTGATCATAAAAAAAAAATTTAAATAAATAAAGTCAGATTAGTAAAATGAAACAAGCTTTATACGTCATAGAGTGGTTTGCCGTTGACTGTGACCCATGGTACGTATTCATGTTGCGGCTTCAAACTTAAAGTCTGGTTTGCATAACCAAGTATGAGCTGAAACAATAAAAAGAAATTGGTTATAACTTATAGGATTTTATAAACTATACAATATACAGTTATTATTATTGATTTATTGTTTATGCATACTTACATTCTTAGAGAGTTCACCGGAGTAACAATCTTTGATGTCTTTCTCACCACCAGATCTCTTTAAACATGATGATTCCCAGTTGTTTGTGTCTTTTTCAACGCACCTTATGAACCAGTAGTGTATTTTCTGTTTGCGAAAAACCATCAATCAAATTAAATTTCTAACAATCATATTTTGCCACAATCCACATTCCACACACACAATGGTGGATAAAATATCATAAAATAAACCGCCAAAAACCTCTTGAATAGGAGGACCAAAACAAACCGGTAATTGACCCGGTTCATTAACAATTTTGAACATATTTTAAAATTATCTTGTTTAATTTTCGTTAGTTACGTACGTTTTATTCCATAAATAGTTAAAGAAACAAAATTATAAGTTTTTACAATTTAAAACTCTAAAAAATATAGGGAGGTAATGGAAAAGTTATATACCGGGTCGGGCCAAGTTCTTATGGCGCAAGCTTCAATGGCGTTTAGTTTGCATTCCTCTTCACCATGCTTCACAAAATTTCACAATTAATTAAAACAGAGTATATGATAAACATACAAATGATTACTATAATTCTTTCATATAATCAAATAAGAAAAAATTAATTAGATTATTAACAAGAAATAGGAGAACATATATTAATGGGAGATTACTAACATTAAAGAATACCAAAACATTGGGAAAATTGGCTTACTTTTAACATTAACATGTAAGAACCTCCTTTAATTTTAACCAAAAAAAGAAGAAGAAAAAAAAAACAACACAGAGCAAAAAGGAGGAGAGAAGAACCTGGCAAGTGACAGTCAGATCATCGGCCACACGAGCGTTACCGAATGGAACGAGCTTAAGATCGGTGATTGTGTGGAGATCGGAGTCAAAGACTTTGACTAGATCATCGGCTATGAAATCCTGACAAAAGGGACAAAGTGATTCGTAGTAGAGATTGAGCTTCACCTTTTCGGATTCTCCAGCCACATTGTTGTCTGAGAATGTGAACAGAAGGCAGGCTAAGAAGAAGAACACAAGCTTGTCTGAAGAAGAAGAAGCCATTGGAAAAAAGATATTCTTAGTAAAAAGTTTGAACTGAGTGGCTCATGATGAATCTCTTGTGGATGCATTTATAGATATTATTTTTACCGTTACTGTCACTTGTTTTATTTTTGAGTACTTGGTAACATTTTTCACGTGGGGTCTCGTTTTTGACTTATGTGTCCTTAGTGGATTAACCGATCACTCAAGAGTCAGTGTGAGTATTCGACCATATGTGTATGTATATTTATATATCTTAAATATTTAGTTTTATACGTCTGCTTAAAATATCTTAAAATCTTGCTAGTAAGTAATCATGATTACTTGGTATAACATTGTAATGAATAATATATAAAATAAAGTAATTTTGATAATAATAAGTTACAATAGCTATAGGTTCTATTCCCACGGTTCTACGTATCTGAGTTGGTCCAATTCTTGTGTGAGTAGATAAATACCAAATGCTAATAGATTTCTACCATTCGAGAGCATTCGACCATATGTATGTATATATAGATATTCTATATATCTTGAATAATTAGTTTTCTACGTCTACTTAAAATATCTTTAAAATTTCTTATTCATAACATAGTAATGAATAATATATAAAATAAAGTAATCTTGATAATAGTAAGGGTCCCAGATAATTAATTATCGAGTTCCAATAGCTATAGGTTCTACTCCTATGGTTCTACCTATCTAAGTTGGTCCGATGCATCTTTCGAATTGCAGTATCTGGTTAAACTCTCCAAACTTTAATATAGTTTTGTGAAACAATTAAACGAAGGTTTTGGAAAACAATTAAGCTTAAGTGGGTGTCTAGTTTGAACTGAGTATATGTATTTTCCCGTTAAATAATGCCATTAATTTTGAATAAAATCAGCTTTCCATTTCATCAAGTATATTCGTAAAAAAACAATACATTCAATTTTGAACTATAGTACAACGTCTCGGCTAATAATATAATCTCAAAACTTGTTACAAGATTTAACAAGTGGGAGCGTAACTCATTAATCAGTTTAATTTTTCAATATAATAGTGTTTAAAATTTTGCGTAAGTTCTGTCTTTTAAATTTATAATTTTGTAGGCCCTTTTAAGTTCTTTATTTATATACTTTTTTCAAATGCATGTCAATAAAATTATCAGTTTGTTTTACTTTCACCGTAAGGTATTGTGATACAATAAAATTATCAGTTTGTTTTACCCAAGGTTCGAGATTTCGCTACGCGCTATATGTACGGTCGATAGGGATTAGCGAGTTACCAATTACTCGGAAATTATTCGGGGATTACTCGGGGAGTAATTTTAAAACATTTTATTATAATTTTGTTTATAAATTCTTTTTGGTAAATAATATTGATAGAATAACATGATTTAATGATTAGAAAACTATTAAAAAATCATGAGAAGAATGTTCTAATGGTTTTTTTTTTCATTTTTCTACCACTCTAACTACTTCCTCTTCATCTTTTACATATTTTTAGTCAATTTTCCTTTTTATTTTGTTATTTAGAATAAAATATAACAAATTTGTCAAATTATTATCGATTTAAGTGATCTAAATTGACTTAGTTGTCATATTTATACGTCTTTTGTTTTCAATTATATGGTTTAGACGGAGAAAACACGAGTCACTGTATAATATAGCCGTATAACTCAACTCGCCATGCTCCATCACTCCCTAGCGTATTCTCGGACGTATACTCGGCTAGGCGGGCGAGTTTTCGAACAAGGGTTTTACCCAAACAAAGTCTTGCAAGATTTACTATTTTCTAGGTACCAAGCTAACTCTGAAAAACGATATCAACAACATAAGTCGAAGGATTAGTTTCACCGCATAATTTTCGGTTTTGTGCCACAATATTCCGAGTGAAAATTGTACTAGTCCAAGCCATATATTTGATATGACCGATGCTGACTTCGTACTAAATGAAACTAGTTGACTTTTTTAGTAGATAATATTATGTTTTTACAAATTTTAAACCGGTTTGTCCAAAGAAAGATGTTTAGCTATGATACACTATAAGAAAGAGGCGTGTTTAGTGTAACATCCGGATTTCTGGTATATATGGAAACATATATGAGAGAGGTTAAAAGAATTGATTTGGTTACCTCTGTCACCAAAGTGCACTTACCTTTTCGGTTAACCGTCCAGAAAGAACTTCAGAGTTAAGCGTGCTTGAGCTGGAGTAGTGGAAGGAAGGGTGACCTACCGGGAAGTCATTTGCAGTACCGTGTGAGTTTGGAAAAAACACGGAGAACGATCATGTGGTGATTGCAGGGACAGTATATCATGAAATTCGAGCCTCCCGAATAATGCACCAACTGTCGGACAGAGGTGCGGCCCACGAGCCCGACAGAGGGATGGGTGACTCACCGGTAGGGGCGGCTGGGGCGTTATAAGTGGTATCAGAGCTGGTTAGCCATCCCAGTGCTGACCTGGGAGGCGTTCTGGGACTTGTTGTGGTGTGCAACGAAGACGTTGCATTCTGAGTGGGGGTGAATTGTAACATCCCGATTTCTGGTATATATGGAAACGTATATGGGAGAGGTTAAAAGAATTTATTTGGCTAACTATGTCACCAAAGTGCACTTACCTTTTCGGTTAACCGTCCAGAAAGAACTCCAGAGTTAAGCGTGCTTGAGCTGGAGTAGTGGAAGGATGGGTGACCCGCCGGGAAGTCATTCGCGGTACCGTGTGAGTTAGGAAAAAACACGGGGAACGGTCATGTGGTGATTGCAGGGACAGTATATCATGACTTTCGAGTCTCCCGAATAACGCACCGACCGTCGGACAGAGGTGGGGCCCACGAGCCCGACAGAGGGATGGGTGACTCACCGGTAGGGACGGTTGGGACGTTATATTTAGCGCCAAAAATTCCGACAGAAGATGTCGACGGAATTTAGCGACGTTGTTCGGAGAGAAGGGGGAGAAGAAGGGGTGGATACTGTTGAGACGTCGGAATGTGTCTGCAAAAACCGACGAGTGATGGTCGCCTAAAAATCATCGGGAATTTGTTTTCGGAAAATAATCAGAAAAAGTTCAGTTTCCGACCATGTCGTTGAACTCGGAATCTTGTTTGAAATTGTTATCGGGTTTTTCTCAGCACGTCTGAGTTCCGACGTTCTGGTTATTTGTCGTAAAGGTATACGCGATTCCGATAGTGAACCAGATCGGAAATGTCATCGGTAAGACTACATTCGAAATTTGACAGATTGTGGCCGGAAAAATCCTAAAAATCCGGTTATAACGGCTGCAATTGACAATTCGGATGGACAAGTAAAAAACCAAACCAGAGCAAATGCCACATGCGTTGCTGTTTGACCGAAACTCGTAATTGTTAAAACTGAAGACAATTGAGTAACAATTAACAACATATATATATATATATATATATAAGTGACTGAAGAGTACAAATTGACAGCATAAGAGCTGTCACAGAAGGTTACATCCGAAAAAGGAATTTAAAGTCTCCGAAGTCGAGAGATACATAATCAAAAACCGATTATAGATATTAAGTTATAAGGAACGAATGCGTTAAACAAAAACCAACTACAAAAGACGAAAACATTATGTTCCTTCTGCCATATGCTTCCCGTGAGGTTCCATATGCAGGTACCCATCCAAATTGTCCCCTGAAACCATCATCGAGACAGAAAACAAAAGCAGTCACACAACCGGTTAATTTGAAGTGTTAACAGAATGAGAAAGCTTACTCATTATACGATCTCGGATGCGCTGAAGTCGAGCCATTGCCTCGTCAATGTCAGCAATGGAGGAAGATCTGCTACACTGCTCGGACTTGACATCATCATCAGAGGAATATCCAGTGCTGAGAGATATCGGGGGGTCCCCTTCGCCGTCAGAACCTTTACCTGCCTTGGGATCAAGCGTGACAATGTTCGGGTTGCGAGAGAGACTACCATCTTTAGGTGTGAGGTTGATTGAACGCTGGAATGTGAGCACTTGATAGATGAGATTTTGGAATATGATTTTGCATGCAGCTTTTGGTGTCTTCGCCATGTTCATTATCTGGTCATACACAAGCTGTCCGAAATTGAATTTCTTCTCTTACAAGACCACGAACAAAATGCGCAACCTATCCTCCACAAATGTGGACTTATTAGTAGTTGGAATCCAATTAGCACAACAGATTTTGTACAAAACCTAGTTGGTCGCTGTAAGGTGCTTGGATTGTACTCCTTTCCATGTTGACTTCCTCTCACCGGTTAGGGCTTTGATAGTTTCACTTAGATCTTCACACTTCCAGTCGCAAAACATATGATTATCCGGAATCATATACATTTGATTAACAAAAGCTGGAGAGAATTCAAAGAGCTGACCCCGGATCATGACAAGATTAGTACCATCCCTAACTTCAACATTGCCTAGATTTTCCACGAACTCTCTAACCACATTCTGATTATAGGGGGTCGCATGCAAGACAGAATAGATCAAACCTGAAAATGGTTGAGGAATGACCGCCGCTTCAATGACTGATACCTACGGCTGGTGTCACGAGTGGGATGAGTCTCGTTGAACCATGGGGTTCTTTGAGCAGTCAGCTCCGGATACAACTCAGCTCGATCTGCGTGCCTCTGCTGGGTTTCTTCATAGTACGCTTCCATGTCGAAGAATTATTGCTCGCCAGCTACCATCCACAGTTGCGGAACCACTGGAGTATCGTCTGCATGGTCGGGGTCATCTTCTTTCCATTTCAGTAGTATTGGTGCTTCGACCACCTGCAGGGCAACCGGTGGAGAGGCTGACATCGAATCGGTGTCAGAACGGATGACTCTTCGTCTTCTCTTTGGTGTATTACTCTGGGTCAGATCGACTGGATTCGTTGGAGTTGGATTTGCTGGGCTCGCCCTCCTTCTTGGGGAAGGTTGAATCGACTCCAGCATTTTGTTCAGAGTGTTTGATCAAGTAGCCCTCTGGGAAGTTGACATCACTTAGAAACAGTTAACAGAGAGACATTTTGTGTTCCACTACCGTCCCCATGTGTTACCCTTTTAACGTAGGAAGGAAATGAACCTTCGGTAAATAGTGTCTTACTGTATATGTTTGAGGGCTTCAACGGCCCACCTTCAATTGTGCAACTGCTGACACCCATAAGGCCCAAAGGAAAGAGATAAAACATAAGGTGTTTTGTCGGAATGTGTTAAGTTGGTTAGAAATACAGTTGGGTGAAGTATTGGTGAACCGAGAATTAAAATAAGTCATTTAAGAACCGGTATTTGGGTCGTAATAACAGAGTACATGTATGTGAGAGAAGTGTTAAACAGAAACAGAATCCTCTGTGGCTCAATCATATATGTTCTTCTCTTCCTCTATTCATGTGATGGCGCATCACAATTTCTACACAACTCGAAGCTGGATGTATGATCGAGTAGACACTGTTACGAGAGAAATCAAGAACGATTTTAAGGATGGGATTAGGGACTTCATGGAGTTTGCCACAAATATAGAGATTGCGAGGCAAGAAGGTAAAATCTCATGTCCTTGTATAAACTTGCGGGAATGGGAAGTTCATAGCAATCGAAACCGTATGGAGGCATGTGTTTTTAAATGATTCACACCTGGTTACTATGTTTGGTTCTCGAATGGAGAAGATGTTGGAACAATGGCTGGTCCTAGCAATCACAACTCGGCTGCGATGGGAGGGTCAGAAGGTATGGGGTATCTACAAATGAATGTAATCATCCTCATACAGACAAAGATAGGGTGGTTGACATGGTAAAAGATGGCTTACACCATAGCATGTTTAGTCCCACACTTGGTGAGGAACCGAGCTTCGCTGCAAAGAGGTTTTATGAAATGTTACAAGCGGCCCGGACTCCTATTTATGCGGGATGCAAAGATGGACAGTCCCCTTTGTCAGTTGCTTCAAGGTTTCTCAGCATTAAGACTGAATGGAATCTTTCTGAGGATTGTGTGTATGCAATTTCCGATTTAGCAAAAGAGTATATGCCAGGAGATAACAATGCTCCGGAGTCATACAATGCAATTCAGAAGTTGGTGGCTGGACTTGGGTTGCCGTTTCAAATTATAGACGTGAAGCTAATTGCATGATTTTCTGGAAGGGTGATGCACAGTTGGAAAGTTGTAAGTTTTGTGGAAAACCACGATATAAGGATGTGGCTATGAAAACAAAAATTCTGTTCAAATGAATGTGGTACTTGCCACTCACGGATAGGCTAAGAAGGATGTACCAATCGGAACGGACCGCTGCTGCCATGAGATGGCACGTAGAACATGAGTTTAATGGTGAGATTTGTCATCCTTTTGATGCAGAAGCATGGAAGCATTTCCGTAGCATTCATCCCGATTTTGCATGTGAAAGCAGAAATGTTTACCTCGGACTATGCACAGATGGTTTCAATCCGTTTGGAAAGTCTGGGCGGAAATATTCTTTGTGGCCAGTCATTGTGACACCGTATAACCTACTACCATCTCTTTGCATGAAGCGGGAATTCCTGTTTCTTACAGTTCTTGTTCCGGGCCCAGATCATCCAAGAAGGGCAATAGATGTTTTCCTTCAGCCATTGATTGAAGAGTTGAAGATGTTATGGTATGAAGGTGCCCAAGCTTACGATGTCTCCACGAAGACAAATTTCATCATGCATGCCATGTTGATGTGGACATCAGCGACTTCCCGGCTTATGGTATGTTATCCGGTTGGACCAAGCATGGTAGACTATCCTGTCCTTATTATCAAGATAGTACAGACGCATTTCAGCTCAAATATGGGAAGAAATCTAGTTGGTTTGATTGTCATTGTAGATTCTTGCCTATGAATAATCCGTACAGGCGTAGCACAACTTTGTTTCGGACACATGTAAGACACAATGAAGGACCCCCGGAGCAGAGTAATGGGTCGGACCTACTTAGACAATTAAGGGACTTCGACTTAGATCGCACCATTGATTGTGGTGGCAATGGCCATGACCCAGTTGGGGGTTATGGGGAGTTCCACAATTGGCATAAGAAGAGTATTTTCTGGGAGTTACCGTATTGGGAAACTCATCTTCTTAGGCACAATTTGGACGTAATGCACGTTGAAAAAATGTGTTCGACAACATTATGAATACAGTCTTGAATGTGCAAGGGGAAACAAAGGATAACTTGAATACGCGTTTGGATTTACTGGGGATTTATTCACGCCAACACTTACATTTGCAAATTAATAAAGCTCCTGTTCCGATTTACAGGTTGAATGCTGAAGCAAAGGCAGCGTTTCAGTGGGTAGTTGACGATGTGAAGTTCCCGGATGGATATTCTTCGCATCTCAGTAATTGTATTGATGACCATGCGGGTAGATTTTACGGTATGAAGGGCCATGATTGTCACGTCTTCATGCAACATTTACTTCCATTTGTATTTGCAAAACTGTTACATAAAAATGTGCACGAGGCCATTGCAGGTACCAAACATCTTCGCATAAAAAAATGTTTCCTCTGTTTACAAGCATTATGATTTATCTTTCCTCTGTTTTAATTAACGCTGTCCACTCCACAGGAATTGGTTCTTTCTTTCGAGACCTTTGTTCGAGGACTCTCACCTCAAACGGTTTAAATATCCTCACACAAAACATTCTTGTACTGCTTAGTAACATGAAGAAAAAATTTCCACCTTCCTTTTTTGACGTAATGGAACATCTCCCTATACATTTGCCCCGGGAAGCAGCACTTGGCGGTCCAGTGCAGTATCATTGGATGTATCCGTTTGAAAGATTTATGTTTCATTTGAAGGAAAAAAGTAAAGAACCTTAGCAAGGTCGAAAGTTATAACGTAGCACAGAGCATAAATGAGGAGACATCATACTTCTCGTCATTCTATTTTGATTTACATGTGCAGACAAAGCTACACAAACCTGGAAGATTTGATGATGGGGTGAGAAACAGGTATATGCTAGATATGTTCCGAACATGTTCTCGGAAACTTGGAGACTTAGCGGGAAAAAGAAACAGGTTTGGTTAATAGAGAAAGAATTTGATCACATCCACAATTATATACTGCGTAACTGCGGGGATATACTACAGTTTAAAAAGTAATTACTCATGCCACTCTGTTACATTCATGTTAACACATATCAACTTACTTTACAAATACGTAACAGTTTATGTGGCCAACGATGCCACCGTATCCGAGACGGCTATGGAGGAAAAAAAAACAGAATTCTTCGCCAAGTGCCTAAAATATTATGTAAGGGATCAAGTGTTATAAAATATAGTAGTAACATAAAGTGTGTAATAGCTCACTTATGTACAGAACGAAGACAAAAAGTTAGAATATACATTCTACCCTGAACAGAAGATCGAACAAATGTTAGAATAGATCGACATGTATTCTATCGAAGTTAAAACATATACAAAAGTGTATAATATGTATTCTAACCAAGTCAGAACATAGGCAAAGCTTCAGAATATATAGTCAATCGAATGACAGAATGTAGAACAAATGATAGAATAGAACCGATCCATTCTATGCCACCGTAGAATCTTTAGAAAAACTAGAACCTACATTCTAGACAAAGTAGAACTATGACTAATACATAGAATGTATATTCTAACCTAAAACCGAAAATATTTTTAATAAATCCATTATTTACAAAATTTATATAAAAAAATATTTATTGAATCTTATCTTTCCTTTTCTATATTTTCGGATTTTTTTTTATATTTTAGAATTTATTTTTATGTATTTTCGAAAATTAAATTAAGGGCAATAAAGTCCAATGTTGCTCAAAAAAAGAAAAGCATAATGAGACAATTTGGTTTTCAATCTTCCAAAATAAAATCATGCAGATTGAATTGTAAATAAAATGGTAAATGTAATTAAATAATTTAGTACATCAATTATTTTTATAAATCATAAAATCAAATTTAGGTAAACATAAAAAAAAAATAACGATATTGTGGAGCATATTTCAAATAACAAAACAATAAAAACTTGCATAAAAATTCAAAGTTAGTACTAATACATTTCTAATTTAATAAATGTAAATTATTGACTTGGAAAAGGTAGATTTATTAAACAATTATAATAATAAACTTTTTAAAAATCGATAAAATTATCATCCGCTCAAAAAACATATTAAAACTATATAGTATATTTATTAAAAAAAGTAGACTGTTAAATATTAAATTTCCAAATTTATAAATACACATTATTCAAAAAGTAAGCACAAAACAAAGATTTCCGACTTCAAAGACGGACCAGAACAAAATTATATGTAATAAATTATAAAATCAAGTGATAAATGTAATTAAATAATAGAGTATATTAATTATTTTATAAATCATAAATTCAATTTTTGGTTAATATACATAACACAAAACAAGATAAATAATTATATTTTTGAATATATTTTAATCAAAAAAAATAACAACGTGGATAAAAAAATAAAGCTTAATATTAATAATTTTATTAATTATAAGATGTAGATATTAAAATTTAAAAATTAGGTCGACATTTTTAAAAAAATTATAAAATTAGGATTGATGTCTTAGTATTTGTGATTTTTCATGGGTTGTGATAAAACAAATTACTTAATTTTGATAATAATTTATTAAAAATATTAGTTTGAAATTTCAATAGGACAGATTAATCCATTTCGATAATAATTTTTGAAAATAAATACCAACCACTAAAAATGTCAAGAAGATTGGTTAATCCATTAAAATTACAAAACAATTCAAAACGAATTTGACTAATCAAATGAACGAATTATTTTATTTGACTATATATATATATATATAAATTTAAGTTTTGATTTTGAAAACATTAAAATAAACATAAATTATTCAATATATATATATATATATATTGTTCTGGAAAATATACCAATAAGATTAAAATTATATCACATCCTTTTTAGAACAATTATTTTGTCAAAAAAATTAAGCATACAATATTATTTCAAAGTCATAGTCCCGAAGCACGGGTCCGGATCTAGTATAGTCTTAAAATATCTACATGAAACATGTTTTTTGGTAGAAAATATAGCGTTTTGGGACTCGAGTTGAATCAAAAACAGAAATAACCAAAAGAGAAGTGTGATTGGTGAATTACCAGTTACATTACAGTATTACACTTCGTCGGTTTAGAGCCTTAGAGGTCATATTTTACTTGTATCAATGGTTCTTAACATAGTTTAGTTTATGCAGTTTTAATTTTATTTTGTATAAAAAAAACCCGAGAGTTCATATATCAACGTGTAAACAGAAAATGTTTAGAAATCATTTTTATTAATCATTCCACTTACAACATAAGCTTAAACCTATCTTAGTTCAATAAGTACTTTTCTTGTTAATTATAAGCTTCATCGGCATAGGAGATTTGAATCCTCAACACTTTCTTCTTTGCCGATGCAGAGGAATTGCAGAGTTGTGGGAGAGAAGCATTTCCTTTGTACGCTTTGCACACTCGTGCCACAAAATCATCATAATTCTGCATCCCCACAAACCAGAACAAGCATATTAACTGATTATTACAAAATCTGAATAAATGAAGTCAGAGTTTATAAGAAATCAAGAATCATACATCATATAGTGGTTTTCCGTTCACTGTGACCCATGGTACATATTTTTTCTTCGGCTTCAAATTTAAAGTCTGGTTTGCATATCCAAGTATGAGCTGGAATTAAAAAAGAAAAAATATATGGTTATATGACAATTATACAACATATGTGTATATCAAGGTTGTTTAATGCATACTTACATTTTTAGAGAGGTCACTGGAGTAACAATCTCTGATGGCTTTCTCACCACCATATGTCTTAAAACATGATGATTCCCAGTTTTTCGTGTGCTTTTCAACGCACCTTATGAACCAGTAGTGCATTTTCTGCATTCCAAAATCATCACATTTTTCAAATTCAGACCACTATTTGCCTAAAGGTTCCAAAAAATAAAAAATAACAATAATAAAATGTTATTACAGTAGATAATATAAAAGTAAGTGCATTTATTAGTTATATTACCGGATCGGGCCAAGTTCTTATGGCGCAAGCTTCAATGGCATTAAGTTTGCATTCCTCTTCACCATGCTTCACAAATCACAAAAAATCATAATTAATTTAAACATTAGGAGAGATTAAAATGCTTTACTAACTACTTTAAAGAGTAATGCTGAATAGCATCTTTAAGAGTAATACTGAAGAATCTTGTAAAACATTAGTATTGGGAAAGAATGATTATATAGAATGAAAGAGTCTCTTTTAAACAAAGAAAAAGGAAAAAAAAGGGAAAATGATAAAATAAAGCTAAACAATAAACAAGTTGAAAAGAACCTGGCAAGTGACAGTCAGGTTATCGGAGACTTTTGCGTTACCGAATGGAACGAGCTTGAGATCGGTGATTTGGTGGAGATCGGACTCAAAGAGTTTCACTAGATCATCGGTTATAAATTTCTGACAATATGGACAAAGTGATTCGTAGTAAAGATTAAGTTTCACTTTGTCGGATTCTCCAGCCACAAGATTGGTTGAGAATATGAACAGGAGAAGGAAAGCTAAGAAGAAGAAGACAAGCTTGCTCAAGGAAGAAGAAGAATAAGCCATTTGTTAAAGGTGCTCTCTCTGACTCTCTCTAAAGATTTTGAATTGAGTGTGGCTTATGATGAATGCCTTGTGTTTGCATTTATAGATAGTTTCATGTTACCGTTAATTAACTGATATTGAATTTTTTTTTGTTGGTAAAAACGTTTTTAATACTTCGGAAACATTTTTCACACGAAGTTTCCCTTATTATTATTATTATTTTTTTTTGGTTTGGTTTGACCTGTGGTCCAATAAGTCACCTAGATTTAAGAGTTAAGAGTTGGAGTGAGTAGATGTATCTTGAGTATTTATTTTATAAAATTCCTCATCATGTCTAATTATTAAAGATTAAATTCTACGCCTACTTAAAATATTAATATACATATATATATATTCCCACTAAAGATTATACCATTATTTGAAAAAACTGGTATACCTGATAATAAATACAATTTAATTATATTAATATAATATTTTAAAGTTAGTATTAATAATAAGAATGATGAGGAATAATGTACTGACACATGTAAAAAAATAATATTTTTAAGATAATTGTTTTTACAATAATTACTTCATAAAAATTGTTATTGTTTATGATTATATATTATGAGATTTATTTTTAATGTAAAACTATATTTCAGTTTTAAAATGTACAAAATTTAGTTATTGTATATGATTCATTAAAATTATTTATTTGTAATCAATAATTGTATCTAATTTAATATAATATTTGAAAACAATTTTTATAATCTTTCCATTTAAAAAGAATTGACTCTCGAAATTTATGAATAATCAAAATCAATTTTGAGTTTTATTAATTATTGTAATAGATTTCTCAATTGCATCTTTAAAAATTATAATTTATTGATAAGTTAACACATGTTTTAATTTGAAATCATAATATATATTTCATAATTGTGGTAGTTATCAATTTTAATTTTAAATATTTTGTTTGTATCTGTATATCATATATGAAAATTTGAATCTAATATAAAATATGATGCTCTTGATAATAATAACAAATGGCCTTAGTAACAAACTAAAGTTACATTAGCTGTACAATCCTAGCATGTGATTAGATCAAGTGTGGTCCACTAACATTATAAATGGTCATATGATAGTCAGTTGTGACTTGTGAGTAAACAATTTATAAATTAATAATTCAATTAGCTAATAAATTTATTCAGTTTTAAAGTATGTTTTATTCAAATAATTTTATTTCTAGACTAATAACTTTCTAAATTTATAAAAGAACAAATTAGCTATATTGACCAATTTCAAAATATTATATAATGTGAGGAAGTTCCTCTACAAAAGAAGTGAGAAATGATCAAATAATTTCAAAATATCAATGCAATCTTTATACTTAAAAGAAGATTAAGAAAATTAACACCACATATAAAACACAAATATTATGCAAATTAATGGGAGATGTAAGGCAAGACAGTCGGACCAGATCTAAGGTAGATTTTTAAAGGCAAACATTGCGATACATCTAAATAAGATGAAATTAAATCATCTCGTTTTTCTTTTTCTTTGAGTAATATATGTTGTCTTCAGTTGTGTACATTTAATTTTCTTTATGAGTTAAAGACTAAAATTTAAGCAAATTAATGATACATCGAAGCAATTGCAAACTAATTGAATTTTCACACTGAAGCAATTGCAAACTAGTTGAGTTCACAACATAAATCGGGAGACTCAATAACATTAGAGGTTTGTCGCTAAGCAATTTCTCAAATACGTGATCAGGCAGAATATAAGCAATATCGATTGCATGCATCTATATAACCATGTTGTAATATTTATAAACCATGCGGAAAAACACTTCATACATATTTTATTTGTTCTTAAACCACAAAAGCTTCCCTCATTCATTTGCATTAACGAGGAAACTTTAGCCTGTATTATCCATCTAAAATTATCCAACATCAGAAAACAAATGCAACATTATCTCCAGAATGAAATTGTTAGACATTTCTCCATTTGTCCACACGAGTATGAACTCTTGCTTACGACCCATTTGAAAAACTGGAAGGGGCATCTATTCGTGGGCATTCCTTCCCCCAGGGAGATTAGTCTCGGTTTAGACCGGGAATTTCCCCTGAGGTATCAAAAAATAAAATAAAAAAATATCTCCAAAACATATAATTTTGATACCCAAATATATGTAAAAACAAAAATTAAATAGAAGAAATGGTCTAAAATAATCTCTCATAAGGAGAATGTTAATGTTTTTCAGACTTTTCTCTCTCCTCTCGCTCTCACCAGGAAAAGAAGAAGAAGATTGCAGATTTCCTCCTACCGGCATATGGAGGCTCTCGCAGCTCCAATGTTGGTTGGGTTTAGTGTCCTTGCTTTAGTTTTGCTGGTTTTTCCTTGCGTTTTTCAGTTCTTTTGGTGTTGGAAGGAATTTTGATTTGAGTTTTAGATATAAGTTCTGGATTTTGGATCATGTTTTTTTGATTCCTCCCTTTGCAAGAGTTGTGATTTCATCGGTTGTGGTGGTCTTGTGTGGGTTGGTGAGCGTTCGTCTCTGATTTGTCTTCTCTCAGTAGTGATGGTGAGTTTGCCTGCGGTGGTGTCTGGCGGCTTTCTATTCACAGTTTCTGTTTGTGCCCTTGAGTTGTTGGTGTGTGTTGCGGTCAATTCCGGTTATGCTTCAGTTGGTGGCTCGGGTTTCGGGTGGAGGGCTGGGCTTCTTGGTTTCGCTAGCGCCTGATTAACTGATCGGTAAGGTCTTTTGAGGGTGCGGCATAGCTGCTTTCGCTTCGATTCCTCTTAGCTTTCTGCGGCTCTAACCCTAGGCTTGGTTCTTCATGGTGCTTCATTCTTGGATCCGTGGAGTTTTGAGATTCTGTTCCTTGTCTAGCGGTTTGATCCTTGTACCGGTTTTGTTCTCGCCTCCCTCTGCTCTTGTCGCTTTTGAGTGGCGTTTCTCGTTGTGATGCTCTCTGATTTATGTAAAAAGTTGTCTTTTGTGACTTGCCTGTTTACCAGCAACAGTTTGCCGCATAGGGGGTATTCGAATTCTGTCTTGCTCTCTTGTTGCTGAAGAGTTGAGCTCGGGGCAGTCTTACCTCACCCAACCTTTGATGTTGGTGTCACTCTTCGTTGGTTTTTCTTCAAGTTTGTCAAGCATATTGCGTTTGTTCGATTCTTTTTGGAGGTTTACCCGTGCCTTAGGTTCCAGCTGGTGTATGGGGTTGTTTTTCATTTGGCAACTGTTTTACATTTTCTAAATAGGGTTGCAGTCGTTTATGTTGTTGTATGCTTCCCTGTTTGTAGGGCTTTTCACCCTTGTATGAGTTTTAGCTTCCCTTGTTTGGGCTTCTGACCACGATATCTTTTCGTGTTCGTTATCGGATTAAGATAGTCGTCTTTGTATCCTTCCCAGTTGGTTTAATATAATTCCAGATGAAAAAAAAAGAATGTTAATGTTTTAGGAAGACCCCTCATAAGGAAAGTGTTAGAAATGACCCATCGTTTTCAAAATACCAACACTACCCTTATTACGACAGAGTAGCGGCAGACTAAAATATTCATATTTAGCATAGATAAGTAGAATAACAACAGACATATTATGCAGAGTAACAACAGATCTAAGCAGGCGATATTTTTTTTCTTACATTCTCCCACTTGGTCGTTAGTATAGTTCTTGTACAGTTTTCAATTGGAATCATAAGGCCGGCATGATGTTATATTTTCATTTGGTCTTTCATAAGTGTCTTAACTAATCTAGTAATCGATGAGAGTCATGGCGGTCACCCATTATTTTGCAACATGATTCCTTCCATGTACTACTACATCGATTACTTTCATAGCTAGACCATAATCATAAGTAGGAGTTATCGTAATGGTCTCTTTTATGTCTTTTTCTAAAGACTTATTCTGTTATCAATAATTCCAACTAACATATTGTGTGCACACATTGGAAACAGAATATGCATAAGATGTAAAAGTCATAAGAGAGCTCTTATAAATGTCAAACATAGGCTAATACATAACCAGACAACATAATTAAGTGCTATCCTCCAGACCCATACTTTCAGCATGCTTCATAAATGTCTTTGGAGGTAAAGCTTTCGTAAATATGTCTGCGACCATTAGCTCAGTGCCTATGTGTTCAATGACAAACTTTTCTCTTTTAACATATTGCTTTAATGATAGATATTTGAGCTCCATATGTTTCGCCCCTTTAGATATCCTATCATGCTTCGAGAAGAAGATTGCGGTTTGATTGTCACAATAAAGAGTTAGGGGTTTGTCAATGAAGTTCAAAACCCCAAACTCTGACACGAAGTTCCGCAACCAAGTTCCTTGGATAGAAGCCTCATAACATGCAACATACTCAGCTTCCATGGTGGATGTATAAATCAAATCTGACTTTTGGCTTTTCCATGATATGGCACCTCCGCAAAGGAAGTACACATAACCGAGAGTACAGTGCCTAGAATCTTCACATCCACCGAAATCTGAGTCTGAAAATCCAACTATCTGTGGATGTGTTGATTTTCGATATGTTAGCATGTAGTTTCTTGTTCCCTGTAGATATCTTAAAACTTTCTTCGCAGCTTTCCAATGAGCAAGTCCTGGGTCACTCTGAAATCTACCCAACATCCCGACTGCATGGCTTATATCAGGCCGAGTACAGACTTGTGCATACATCAAACTTCCCACAAGAGATGCATAAGGGAACTTTTGCATTTCATTACGTTCCATTTCATTCTGCGGACATTGTTTTAGGCTAAGTTTATCACCCTTTTGCATAGGAACATTGTTAGAAGAACACATCATCATACCAAATCTCTCAAGAATTCGATCAATATATGCTTTCTGAGACAATCCTAAAATTCCGAGTGATCTATCACGGAATATTTCAATTCCTATCACATAGGATGCCTCACCTATATCTTTCATATCGAAGTTCTTTGAGAGATAGCTCTTAGTCTCACATAATAAACCAAGATCACTGCTGGCTAATAGAATGTCATCGACATACAATACCAAAAATATGAACTTACTCCCACTGATCTTGAGGTATATACATGGATCTACAATGTTTTCTTTGAAACCGAATTTCATAATGGTTTCATCAAACTTAAGATACCATTGCCTCGAAGCTTGTTTCAGTCCATATATTGATTTCTTTAGTTTGCAGACCATGTTTTCCTGACCTTCGATTATAAATCCTTCAGGTTGACGCATATAGACTTCTTCTTGCAAGTCTCCATTAAGAAAGGCAGTTTTCACATCCATTTGATGTAGCTCAAGATCATACTGAGCTACTAATGCTAAGATAATTCTGAGAGAGTCTTTTCTAGACACAGGTGAAAAAGTCTCACTATAATCGATGTCTTCCTTCTGATTAAACCCCTTGGCTACAAGTCTAGCTTTATATCGTTCAATATTGCCATTACAATCGAGTTTGGTCTTAAAGATCCACTTACACCCGATTACTTTGTGTCCTTCAGGCAATGGAACGATGTCCCAAACTTCATTCTTAACCATTGAGTCTATTTCATCTTTACTGGCATCAATCCATTTATCAGAATTAACATCTTTCATAGCTTGTGAAAAAGAAACGGATCTTTAATATTCCATTCTCCAGATTCTACTTGATAAATCATGTAGTCATCAGAAATAGCAGATCTTCTCGTACGAGTTGATCTTCTTAATGCTGGTTCTTCTTGTACTTCATGATTATCATTGGCGGTACATTCATTATGGAGTGTGTGACCATTCAATGCATTTTCCTCATTGTTTAACGGTTCAACAATGGGAGCATTTCCAACATTCGGAACTAAGGGTAAAGGGATATTTATCCCAATTTCCTGAATGGTCACATCTTGAACTTTATCACTCCCACTAATCTCGCCATTCTCATGGAACCTTGCATTACCAGTTTCTACAATTCTCGTACTATGAGTCGGACAATAAAACCTATATCCTTTAGATTTCTCAGGGTAACCTATAAAGAAACCACTGATCGTTCTGAAATCTAATTTCTTTTCATGCGGATTGTATATTCTCACTTCAGCTGGACATCCCCAAACTCGGAGATGTGACAGACTGGGTTTCCAGCCTTTCCACAGTTCAAAGGGTGTCTTTGGAACTGCTTTGCTTGGAACCCGATTCAAGATATATACTGCAGTACGTAATGCATCCATCCACAAAGATACAGGTAAGTCAGCATGACTCATCATGGATCTTACCATTTCCATGTACGTACGATTACGCCTTTCAGCTACACCATTCTGCCATGGAGAACCAGGCGTTGTGTACTGCGCAACGATTCCTAATTTTTGGAGGAGTTTGGCAAAAGGTCCAGGATGTTGTCCTGTTTCATCATACCTGCCAAAAAATTCACCACCTCTATCTGACCTAATGATTTTCACTTTTCTATCTAATTGCCTCTCTACTTCTGTAATGTACATTTGTACAACATCCACAGATTGAGATTTCTCATGCAACAGATATAAATAACAATAACGTGAATAATCATCGATAAAAGTAATAAAATATTTTTCACCTCCAAAAGTTGGAACGTCAAAAGGTCCACAAATATCTGTATGCACTATTTCAAGAAGCTGTGTACTTCTTGTGGCTCCTTTCTTGGTGTGCTTAGTTTGCTTACCCTTAATGCAATCTATACACGTCTTAATATTGGTAAAATCAAGGTTCGGAATGACTCCATCTTTTACCAATCTTTTGATTCTTTCATGGGAAATGTGTCCCAATCTTTTATGCCACGAGAAATACGTATTGATGTAGAAACTGTACAGGGTAGACTAGTAATTTGTTAATCCCTAATTGAGACTCAGCTCTCTCAATATAAATATGTAAATCACTCATCTAATGAAGTTAAGTTCCACTTGTATATGGTATCAGAGCTAAAACGATACCTTTGAAACCTAAATTTTTTTTTTTTTTTTAAGCCGCCTCCTCCTCTTCTTTCGTCTTCTTGCATCTGTCTCATTCTGTCTCTTCTTTCCTCTGTCTCTTCTTTCCTCTGACTTCCTCTGTTCTTCCGATGTCTCCAAACACCAATACTACCCACGAATCAATCCCAGTTTCTGACAAAAAAACTCTCCTTCACGTGAATATGTCGAACGTGACGAAGCTTACCTCCACCAACTTCATGATGTGGAGTCGACAGATCAAATCCCTTCTCACAGGGTATGACCTTGCCCAGTACTTAGAGGCTGATGCCTCCACTCCGCCGCCAACACTCACCACTGCGACTGGATCTTCCCCGAATCCAGATCACGTTCTATGGCTTCGTCAAGACTCTCTCTTATATAGTGCCCTTCTCGGTGCTATCACTACACCATTACAACCGCTCCTTTCCAACACAGCCACCACTGCCCAGATCTGGTCTGAACTCACGAACCTCTACGCGAAGCCCAGCCGAGGACATGTGAAACAGCTGAAACAACAAATCAAACAATGGCGCAAAGGATCTCGATCTGTTGATGATTTTATGAATGGACTTAAGACCCGTTTTGATCAACTTGCCCTGCTTGGTCATCCCGTGGGACACGAAGATCAAGTGGACTATCTTCTCGATGGACTTCCTGAGGAATACAAGTCTATTGCTGATCAGATTGAAGGACGCGACACTATTCCAACACTCACGGAGATTCATGAGAAGCTTCTCAATCACGAAGCCAAACTTCAGATTGCTGCTTCTGTGTCCACTGATGATGGTCCAGTTACTGCTAATGCTGCTGCTGTTCGATCTCACAACAACTACCGCGGTCATCATCGTGGTGGTTCTCGCTCAAACAACAACCCTCGGACTGATCAGTATTGGTCCCAAGGTAAGTCTGCTCCCGCTTCTCAGGGCTTCTGGCAATCTAATACTGTGTCTGGTTCAACTGCTCCCCGTGGATATCAAGGTCGTTGTCAGCTCTGTGGTATTCATGGTCACAGTGCTCGCACATGTTCCCAGTTCAAGACTCCACCAATGTTTGTGAACTCCATCACTCGGCCATCTGGATCGTCTCCTGTGCCATGGCAACCACGAGCTAATTTTGCTATGCCATCGTCAAATGCAAACCCACATTGGCTTCTCGACAGTGGTGCTACACATCACTTGACCACGGATTTGAATAACCTCGCAATGCACAATCTGTACCAAGGGGGCGAAGAAGTGACGATTGCTGATGGCTCATCTATTCCGATTACGCGTACTGGTTTTGCATCTCTACCCACACCTACTAAAAATCTCTCCTTATCCAATGTTCTTTATGTTCCTAATCTCCATCGCAATCTTTTGTCGGTTTACCGGTTATGTACTGCGAATAATGTGTCTGTCAACTTCTTTCCAACTCATTTTCAGGTGATGGATCTAACAACGGGGGACCTGTTAATCTCCGGGAATGTTAAGGATGAGCAGTACGAGTGGCCGGATTCCCTCCCACAACCCACTGCTCTTCTCGCATCACCAACAAAAACGTCTTTAGATGCATGGCATGCTCGTCTTGGACATCCATCATCACAGACCCTATCCTCTATTTTATCTACTTTTTCGTTACCATGTCTTGATTCCAAGAAAACATTGCAACCTTGTTCTCCTTGTCTTCTTAATAAAAGCCATAAGCAACCTTTTTATACCAATACTATCTGTACAACCCGTCCCTTACAAGTTGTTTATTCCGATGTCTGGACTTCACCTCTGCTCTCAAAAGATAACTACAAATACTATGTCATATTTGTGGATCACCATACCCGGTACACATGGTTTTACCCCCTTAAACAAAAGTCTCAAGTCAAAACCACGTTCCTTGCTTATAAAGCTTTGGTCGAGAATCGTTTTCAAGTGAAGATCCAGATTTTGTATAGTGACAATGGTGGTGAATACCTTGCTCTGCGAGATGATCTACTTCGGTGTGGTATCTCTCACTACACAACCCTTCCTCATACACCGGAGCATAACGGCATTTCTGAACGTAAACACCGTCACATTGTCGAGACGGGTCTTACACTTCTCCATCAAGCTGGTGTTCCCAAAGATTATTGGCCATATGCGTTTCAGACGGCAGTCTACCTCATCAACCGTCTCACTACACCAGTTCTTCACAACAAGTCGCCGTATGAGAGTCTCTTTCATCAAAGACCAAATTATCTCAAACTAAAGATTTTTGGATGTCTCTGCTTTCCCTGGCTCCGACCATATGCACCTAACAAGCTTCAAGATCGTTCTCGACCATGTGTATTTTTGGGTTATTCATTAACTCAGAGTGCTTACTTGTGTTATCATATTCAGTCTGGCCGCCTGTATGTCTCTCGGCATGTGGAGTTTGTAGAGCATACCTATCCCTTCATCAATGCCCAACCACCACTCCTACCATTACCCGAACCTGCTCCCACCATCACCTCATCCGACATCATCAGTCTTGGACCACCGACACTCGTACCTGCTTCATCATCAAGTCCCCCTGCGTCGGATTCTCACCGTGTAGTTGTTGAGCCCTGCTCATCACTACAGTTGGAAACAGGTACGCATCACATTCCTTCGTCTTCTTCTATACTTGGTCCTCATCCCACTCAGCTGCCTCAACAAACTCTACCACTAAATCCTACACCTCCTGCACCTGCAACCACCTTAATATCGACTCCTAATCCCATAGAAACAACACTATCTGAAAACCTCTCTCAGCCTCCTACCCTTCCCTCGGTTCCCTCCACTTCCCTCTTACCTGAACCGAGTCGCCCCTCCTCCTCCACCTCACGCCCTGTATCTCCAAAACCCCCACCTGTTAACACACATCCTATGCAAACGAGGAAGAAAAATAACATTACTAAACCGGTAAACAGACTAACTTTTTCTGCAGCTGTTACTAAAGCCAAATCCGATGTTCCCACCTCTGTTTTGTCCATTCCAAAAACAATAAACCAGGCTATGCGAGATGAGAATTGGCGTCATGCGTGTGATGATGAGATTAATGCTCAGATTCGTCATGACACGTTTGATCTGGTTCCTCACCCACGTCATCAACAAGTCATTGACACTAAGTGGATTTTTACACTCAAATTCCATCCGGATGGCTCTCTGAATCGTTATAAAGCTCGATTAGTTGCTCGTGGATTTAACCAACAATATGGTGTAGATTATGCTGAGACATTTAGTCCTGTTGTGAAAGCTACTACAATTCGTCTTGTCTTGCAGATTGCAGTCTCTAAGACATGGCAGATCAAGCAATTGGATGTAAACAATGCCTTCTTACAAGGGACACTTGAAGAGGAAGTTTATGTTACACAACCTCCTGGCTATATTGATCAAGATAGACCGGACTACGTATGGAGGTTAAAAAAAGCATTGTATGGCTTGAAGCAGGCGCCACGTACGTGGTACACGGAGCTGAAGCGATCATTAACTTCTTATGGGTTCAAAAACTCAGTAGCAGATACATCAGTTTTTATTTATCTTCAAGCGGGTCATGCTCTGTACGTCCTCATATACGTCGACGACATCATTGTCACCGGGGACAACGACGCCATGATCGCCACTTTTCTTCAAGCTCTTGCTGCTCGGTTCTCTCTTAAAGAACCAACGGACTTAACATACTTTCTTGGCATTGAAACAACTCGCACCTCCCAAGGCTTACATCTTATGCAACGCAAGTATATGATTGATCTTCTTACTCGGCATCAGATGTTGGATACTAAGCCGGTTTCGACGCCCATGGCTTCATCTCCTAAATTGTCACTCCGTGATGGCACTCCTCTCTCTGATCCGTCTGACTACCGTCGGGTTATTGGAAGTCTCCAGTATCTATCCTTAACACGACCGGATATCGCTTTCACTGTTAACAGACTCTCGCAGTTCATGCATCAGCCCACTGATGTGCATTGGCAAGCGGCAAAACGAGTCCTCAGATATCTAGCAGGTACTTTATCTTGTGGTATTATGCTCCGTAAAGACTCGCCTATGGTATTACATGCTTTCTCGGATGCGGACTGGGCTGGAGACGTCGATGATTTTCTCTCCACAAACGCTTACATTGTGTATTACGGCAGTACTCCTATTGCCTGGTCATCCCGAAAACAACAAGGTGTTGCAAGATCTTCCACCGAAGCTGAATACCGCGCAGTTGCGAACACAGTCTCCGAACTTCGCTGGGTATGTTCTTTGCTCGCTGAACTTGGTGTCCCTCTGCAAAACACACCGGTCGTATACTGTGACAATGTAGGTGCCACCTGCTTGTGTGCTAATCCCGTGTTCCATTCCCGAATGAAACATCTGGCTTTAGACTACCATTTCATCCGCGAACACATTCAGGCTGGTGTCTTGCGTGTTACTCATCTATCAACCAAAGACCAACTAGCAGATGCTTTGACAAAGCCACTACCCCGGACACGCTTTCAAGATCTATTTTCCAAGATTGGAGTTACCAAGGTCCCTCCATCTTGAGGGGGCGTATTGATGTAGAAACTGTACAGGGTAGACTAGTAATTTGTTAATCCCTAATTGAGACTCAGCTCTCTCAATATAAATATGTAAATCACTCATCTAATGAAGTTAAGTTCCACTTGTATAATACGAACTATCAGTACATGTTTTATTTTTAAGTGTACATACATTAAGCAAGGAGAGATGTGTTTCATAAGGTTGATCAGCAAGTTTTAGCATATAAAGACCGTCAACTAATATTCCAGAACCAATTCGATTAGAGTTCAGAAATATATTAATACAACCATCTCCTTGGGTAGACTTAAATCCAGCCAAATCAAGTTTGCTTACAGAGACTAAATTACGGGAAATAGATGGAACATAAAGTGTCTAAAATAAATCAAGACAAAATCCACTATCTAAGATGAGACGATAGGTGCCAATAGCCTCAATTGGCGCCTTTTCTCGATTTCCCATCAATAAGTAGTTCTTACTTGACTTTATGTTCTGGATTGTAAGGAATCCCTGCACAGAATTCGTTACATGTACATTAGCACCGCTATCAATCCACCAAGATTTCGAAGAAACATGAGTAAGATTAGATTCGAAAAAACTTACGGAACCCATAGGATTACCTTTCTTTTCAAACCATTCTTTTCTTTTAGGGCAATCCTTTTGAAAGTGTCCAACCTTTTTACAAAAGTGGCATCTGTAATCTTTCTTTGCCTTTTTCTTCATATTAACTTGATCAGAATCATTCATTTTGGGTGGTGCTCTTTTATGGCTCACATGATGCCTTTTTCCAGCTTGAGATCCAGCTTCTTGGACATAATGGGCCACTTTAATACCTTTACGGTCAAGTCTAGCCTCCTCTTGGACTAGTTTATTAGCCAATTCATTAGACTTCCATTTTTCATCTATTACATTATAATTGATCTGAAATGGTCCGTACTGAGGAGGTAGTGAATTTAGGATAAATTGGACAAGAAATGAATCGTCCACTTTCATTCCTAAATTCTTTAATTTGGCTGAAAGGTTGGTCATCTCAATGCAATGTTCATGCATAGACCTTGTCCCATCATACTTTATGGTTGTAAGATCTGCCATAAGTTTCCCTGCAAGGGATTTGTCTGCAGTCTTAAACCGTTCTTCTACAGATGCAAGATAATCTTTAGCCTTATCTGCATCTGGAAGGGAAGTTTTTATATTGCTAGCTATTGTCATCTTTAAAAACATCATGCTTAATCTGTTTGCTTTTTCCCAAGCTTTATGGATAGCCATTTCTTCCTCAGTACTATCTATACTTAAGGGATTTGGTTCTTCTTCACGAAGCGCCAAATCCATATCTAGTACTCCTAATGTGAACTCAACTTTCTCTTTCCATTCTGAGAAGTTGTTCCAGTGAGGATTGGAACAGTAGCAACCATAGATGACAAAGTAGCGGGAAATGATGCTGTGATTTAAAGATATAACAAGCTTTAATTAGACTTCTAATTTAAACAACACATTAACTTAAATTATTGAATGCATATGACTATGGATTACAGTGCTCCTGTGGGTAGTCACTATAATCGATCATAAGGTCATGCTTTCGAAAACTTTTTATAGAGATATGTATTAGACTAATTAAGTTATCTGTGGATATACTTAATTATCTCATATACAAATACTCTTATAAATTATTGATCATGTATTATGTCACTAGCCTACCTGTGGGTAGCTAATTAATACATAAAACATATCAAAATTTACTTAAATATATTGGTTTTCTTTTACAATTCATTATATGATAAAACCATTTTGGTGATATCAAAATCTTAATTTTGCACATTATGAAAAACCAAGCTTTATTCTTTAAAAAAAATCTCATAAATTTCTTTTGTATATAACTTACTTTCAGAATTCTTACATATATATCTTTCTTGTAAAACTTATGTACAAAATGATTTTTTTTTTTTTAATGATAATTTCTTTACAATTTATGAGAAGAACAATCCTTTATGAATTCTGAAAATTTCTACAACTTATGTACATGCAAAAGTTATGTACAAAATGAAAATTAAGCAAAGATTCAAGTTTACCAACATGCTTAACTTTAAGGTTTAATTTTCAGTTATTTAAACCATAAATCTATTACTCTTAATGGATTAATTAGATGTTCATAACCAATAGCTCTGATACCACATGTTAAATCAATCTTTTAACATGAACCCCAAGATCTTGATCATCTAAATTAATCACATAATAGAATCATAAAGAGAATTTAATAAATACCTCCATTCATTGTAGAAGTGAAGCCTCCTTTGATCTTTCCTTAGAAGTGAAGCTTCCTTAATTATTTGTAAACTAAAGACAATGAACTCTTAGTTCTTTAGGTAGGAGATAAGGTTTCTCTCCCCTTCCTATAAACCTCTCTCTTTATGTGTTGTTTTTCTTTTCTTGTTGTTGATGAATTGTGATGAAGCAAAACATCTATTTATAGGTGGGGAGAGGACCTTATTCCTCATACATTGATTCAATCTCAACCATCCATCATAGTGGAGATGAACACATTAGTGATAAGTGGGAGGACACCAACAATCCATTAGAAATTTATTGGTTTTCAAATGTCCATTGAAATACCACTATCAATCCCATTAGAAATTTATTGGTTTTCAAATGTCCATTGAAATACCACTAACAATTCCATTAGAAATTTATTGGTTTTCAAATGTCCATTGAATACCACTAACAATCCCATTAGAAATTTATTGGTTTTCAAATATCCATTATAATTATAATGGTCACCAATTTTATTGGTTTCCAAATGTCCATTATAATTATAATGGTCACCAATTTTATTGGTTGCCAAATGTCCATAAAAAATATAACTATCCATTAGAAAACAACTAACTATAAGACCACATTTATGGGAAAGAAAAACTATATTTTTCTTACATATATTTTTTTTCTTACAATTGATTGTATTCCTAACATAAGTGCATAATCGAGGAGGTCCCTCTTTCTCTGAATTACTTATTATTTCTTTAAAATCCTCCATAAGAGGCGATGGTGCGTTGTGTTGAGATGATATACGTTCTAATCTCTCCCAAAGATGATTGCGCAGACGTGATCCGGATTGCCGTACACAAATGACAAGTAAAAAGAACTTCCATTGATCTCAATGAAAGAGTCTACAAAGTTAGGAGATTGAAATAACACAAAAACAGAAACAAATTTCTTCCAAAGAACTGCAATTCCTCCACTTATACTCTATGGAGGAACTGTTAAAATGTGGTCGTACCCCAAAACATATCAGAGGTCGCGAAGCACATCATCCTTTTGTTTTGTCTCAATAGGTATAGCATGTCCGAGAATTACCGTATCTCCTTAAGGAGTCGAACTGTAGGGCCTACACCCTAGCCCTGACAGTTCCGAACTGTTGTATTCATGGAGACAAAGGTGATGGTTTATGTGTTGGTGTTTCGTTTGAGAAGAAAAGAAGAAGAGAAGAAATAAACTAAATCTTCTCTAGTAAACAAAGCGACGTCGTTTGCCAATTATCTGCTAATCTATACTAAATCTCTGCTAATCTCTGCTGACACTATTAATCTCTGCTAATTTCTGCTAAATCTTTGCTAGTTATAGGCTCCTTATGTATCGAGCACATGTTGAAATAAAAGAAGATTGCTTTGTTATAATTGGGGGAAAACTTAGGGTTCTTGCCTCTCACGAGTTCTGCGACAAAAAATTCATAGGTAATGTACTCTGTAACTATTTCGATTTCCGATGGGATTTTTGGTGGTGTAATACGTATTGGGTTTCGTCCGTCTTGTTGGGTTTATTGTTCGTGGTGTGTGTTGTGTTTAGGGTTTACCTGGGTTTGCAATTTTGTGTGTTGTTCGGATTTTGTTTGTTGAATGTAGCTGCACTTTCGTCTATCTTTTGTAGATGCCTTATAATTACAGTCTGCCATCATCATATGATTCAAGTGGTACGAAGAGGAGTCATTTTGAAGAATTGTGTCGTGCTTATGATGTCGAACATGCCGTTTCAGATTATGGCATTCCGAAAATGTATTTATGTGGTGCTAAGCTGGTAATTGAAATTTCTCACTTCGCTATGAACTCGGGAAGAAGGCTTTACACCTGCACAACCCATGTTGATGGGAGAAAACATATTTTTGAGTGGATTGACGAGGATATAATGGAGGAATTGACAAAGCTAAAGTCTTGAAATATTAAAGTGCATTGAAGGATATATTAAAGTGGATAAGGATGTAAAGGAGGAACTAACCGGCTTGAAATATTATGTTGGAGACATGGTGGACATGATGAACATTTTAATGCAGTTTAGACGTTAAATGTCTGAAGTTTGTTGTCTCTCTTTCGATTTCCATAGTGTTATGTGGACCTTAAATATCTGAAGCTGAACTACATGTAGTCTTAAACCCATCAAAACAACAATGACAATAATAACAATAAGAAAGCAAGTTGCTTTCTTCAAATTAAAACATAAGCAGAAATTGAGTCGATGTATTTTGTCTCTCGTAATTTCTGTCTCCTCCTTCATGGGCCTTTCAAGGCGATGGGCTTATGTTGGGTTCCAAAGCACATGTCAATCCTTTGTTAATGCTAAATATCTGCTAATAGAAAGCATGTTGTTTTCTTCAAATTAAAACAAAAGCAGAAATTGAGTTGATGTATTAAGTCTCATGGGCCGTCAAGGCGATGGGCTTATGTTGAGTTTCGAAGCACCTGTCAATCCTCTGCTAATGCTAAATATCTGATAATATCTGCTACTCATGTTATATTCCCATGTTCTTCTCGTTCTTCTTCTCTCTTTTATTGGTGGCTTCTTTTTTCAATTGTCTTCAATTCCCTTAGTTTCTAAGACAGCAGTCAACGGCGGAAATTCCCCAGGTCATTCAGCAACATTTTGCTCTGACTTACGCTTTTCTTTTGGGTCAAAAATGTGTACAAGTCCCTCTTTGAAAGTTGTAATGGTTTCTTAGGGCTTGTTGAACTCCCTTTCGCGTTTGTCCTCAATTCCGCTACTTTCTAAAAAAACAGTCACTGTCGGAAATTCATCAATTCATTAAGTAACGATTCACTTGATTTATTCTATTCTTTGGCGTCCGAATGTGTAGATCTCCCCTTTCAAGATCAAGGTTTCTGATTTGTAGGGGTTGTTGACTGGGTCTGCTAGTATACGCTGGTCTCGGTTTCAGCTTTGTTTGAGTTATGTTTTAGACGATGGATTTTCGTCCAGGATTCTGGTCAGAAGAGACAGAACCTCAACCAACAGAAAAAAGCGTAAATTACAACTCAAATTTCAAGTAACTCCCATTGGTAGAAGCAGCTGTTGAGGTAGAAGTTTGGGAATATGTCACGAGGTCCCAACTGGGACTTCTTTGTAAGTTCAAGGAAATAAATTAGAATTCTTCATTTCATAATATACAAATAACCGATGTGCAAGAAACCATATGAGATGTGGTTTCTTATAGCGGGTCAGCCAGCTAGGTTCTCCCTTTTCGAGTTTGAAGAGATCACATGTTTGAACTGTGGTGAAATACCGGAGTTACCGGACCTGGAAGATAAGGAAGAGTTGGAAGAAGAACGACGTTTCTTATTTCCTGGACCAGGACAAGCATCCATTACGACATACCAGACTATGTCCTCGATGCAGGACAAGCTTTGAGTACGTCTCAGTTATTAGTAATTTTGACCAATGGTTTAACGATCAAACAAACTTACAACCCCAACTACAATGTAGTGTGCTCTGTTCTAGATGATCGTAGTTAGTATGTCTCATCGAAGCATATCCGAAGTTGGTCCGCGTTGGGACGAGGATGAGCAGAATGATCTGATTGACAATTTACACAATCACACTTTGGAAGAAAAGTCTGTCAGTGGAATTGCGTGGAGAGTGCTACCACTGTGGCCAATCCCACAGACTCAAAGAGCCACACGTAAGCAGAAGACGAGGATGAGGAAGAAGAAGGCGACGACGATGACAAAGGAAATCTCGGCAAAAAGAGGAAGCAGAAGATGATGATGAATAATAAGAAGAAGACGACGATGATGACAAAGGACAATTCAAGATAAGTCACAGGAAGAAGAGACATCAAAAAATTTCAATGGATAGTAAAAGGAATGATTTTCTTATATCTCGGGATAATAGACTGGCTAATCTAGAAGCTGAATCTGAAATGAGGTAGAGTCATGAAACTTACGTTTAACATCTGGTAAATAAAGTGTCTGCGCTGGAAGAGAAGTTCGGAGAGAAACTAATAGCGAACACATGATTCTCTAATATTAAACCACCGACAAAGCTTCAGGTAGGTAAAATACTTGCGCTTCCATTAATATCCGAAATGAATGATATGCCATCTACTTATTTATTGCTGTTTGTTGGGGTCAAAATCCCCTCCTCGAAGATTGACGGAACGAGAAGTCAAGGTCAAGATCAAATGGAACTTAACATGGAACGGATGAACTAAGGCCAACTGCCCACGACCCGTCCGGGATAAGGCCAGCCGCCGGATCTTCATCAAGCAACATCCGGCGGCTGGGATAAGGCCAGCCGCCGGATCTTCATCAAGCAACATCCGGCGGCTGGGATAAGGCCAGCCGCCAGATCTTCATCGAGCATCATCCGGCGGCTGGGATAAGGCCAGCCGCCGGATCTTCATCGAGCATCATCCGGCGGCTGGGATAAGGCCAGCCGCCGGATCTTCATCACGCAACATCCGGCGGCTGGGATAAGGCCAGCCGCCGGATCTTCACCGAGCATCATCCGGCGGCTGGGATAAGGCCAGCCGCTGGATCTTCATCAAGCAACATCCGGCGGCTGGGATAAGGCCAGCCGCCGGATCTTCATCGAGCATCATCCGCGGCTGGGATAAGGCCAGCCGCCGGATCTTCACCGAGCATCATCCGGCGGCTGGGATAAGGCCAGCCGCCGGATCTTCACCGAGCATCATCCGGCGGCTGGGATAAGGCCAGCCGCCGGGTCTTCATCGAGCAACATCCGGCGGCTGGGATAAGGCCAGCCGCCGGGTCTTCACTGAGCATCGTGATATATCATGGTTTTTATGGTTTTTAGCCATGATATAACTTGTATATATAGAGTCTTTTTAGTGCTTTTGGAGTCTTTTAGAGTCTTTTACAGGTTTAGGTACGTTTGGAGCTTAATTGGAGATTATGGATCATTCTGGAGCTAAATAGGAAGATGTGCTGAAGAATGCAACTCGGAGTACACTTTTGAAGATGGTGTCGATCGACACCACTCCTGAGTGTCGATCGACACCGATCGGGATTTCACATATCGAAGTTTTTGAAGAAAAGGAAATTGCCCAGAAGTTTCATATATTTTCAATTAAGTCCCTGGTCGAGTTTTTAGGATATATATACTATTTTAAGGTCATTGTTTAGACCTATCGAGGATTCTAAGCTAGAGTTTTGGAGAGAAGAATTCAGACTCCTTCAGAGAAGATTCAGAACTCCTTTAATCTCTGTTCTTATTTTTTTATGCAAGTTTTATTCAAACATGTTTATTGATTCAATCTCCATGTCTGAGTAGTTTGCTAGTTAGGTTTAGGGTTTCTCATTAGGGATTTCATGGATTGCTAAGTTGATTGGTTAGTTAAGGATTCTGGAACACTAGTTCTTCATCCAGGTTGTGATTAATGCTTGATCTGAACTGACAAGTTAGATTATTGATCATAGGTTGATTCTCGCAACGAGAGTTGGTTAATTAGCTAGAAAGAACCTTAGATGAGCAAAATAACTATTCGCAAAGAGATTTGGTTTAGGTATTTTGTGAACATATCGAACTTGAATTTAATGCATGTCTGAGCTTTTGAATTTGCAAAGAGATTTGGAATTCTAGGATCTAGACATAGAAATCTCTGCAACGAGAGTTGATTGATTTGAATATTGTGTTTCGAGTTCTAGAACATAGCAGAATCCTGATTTACTGATTAGCTTGCGTTCCTGATTTTCTGAGAATTCCCTGAGCCTGACGTTTTTCCCATCTGATCTTAAAACCAATTTTAGTTGTTTTGCTGTCATTTAATTACAATCATTCTCGTTTAGCTTAATTCGAAAACCGATAATCTATTGTGCGAATCTTGAGTCTCTGTGGAAATCGATCCCCAAGTACTACAGTCGATCTCTTAATTTGAGAGAGTAGCTCTAGGGTAAATTTGAGCATACCAAATTTTGGCGCCGTTGCCGGGGACTCATTGAATTCGCCATTAGACTAGGAATAGAATTTAGTCTAAACATTTTATTTTTTGTTTACTCACATCTGTTCTTTCTCTTCTCTTGTGTTTCAGGTGTATGCATTCTCGCATTACCAGAAGCAATAAAGGGGCTCAGCTTTTGAATCCTACGAATCAGGAGTTGTTAGAGTTAGAACGCACGAACCTAAAGGCAAAGAGATCAGTAGCAATGAATCGGAGAGTTATCATTCGACCTGATGCTACTGGAGTCTTACGAGACCAACAGGGTAAAGCCTACAACGAGAACGGCGACCAGATTGATGACCAGGGAAATGTCATCCAAGAAATCATTGTACAAGTTGATGCGGACGCTGCTAGAGGGAGGACTCTTGCTGATTTTAACAGGCCTGATCTTTTCTATGCAAACAGGTCTGCGATTCGCCCTCCTACTTTCCCAAGGAATGATTTTGAGTTGAAGCCTGTCTACTTCACTCTTGTGAGTCAACATCCTTTCCATGGTCTTCCTCATGAGCACCCTATGGATCACATTGAGAAGTTTGAGGACTTGGTGACAAGCATCAAACTGAATGGAGTCACTCAGGACTATCTTCTGTGCAAGTTATTCCCATATTCTCTTGCTGGGGATGCAGCATACTGACTCAAGAATGAGAGTCCAGGTTCTCTAACCACTTGGTCTGATACCAAGACTGCATTCCTCACCAACTTCTTTGATGATGCAAAGTCTGAAGACCTGAGAACTAAAATCTCTACATTCAAACAAGAGCCTACTGAAGCCTTCAAAGCTTCTTGGTTGAGGTTCAGGTCATACCAGAGAGATTGTCCCCATCATGGGTTCAGTGATGTTCAGCTGTTAGGCATCTACTTCAGAGGAATTGATAGGAGGTATCAAATGGCTTTGGATGCTGCAAGTGAAGGGAATTTCAACACTAGAAGTCCAGCTGAAGCCAGAAAGCTTATTGAGAACTTGGCATCTAGCAATAGTACCAAGAATGCAGACTTTGAAAGGAAGAAATCAGCTGGAGGAATGGATGGAAGTCAAATGGCTGAAGTGAAGGCAAAGCTAGACTCAGTTCACAGCATTCTTGTGGGCCAAAAACATGTTCACTTTGCTGCAGAGGTTGACACTCTTGATGGTCAAAAAGAGGATGTGAATTATGTTGGTGGAACAGGTTTTCAGAATCAGAGATTTGGAAATCAACAAGGGAACATGTCTTACAATGGTTATGGTCAGAGGAGTGCCTTTACAAGCAATCAAAACTCCTCTGATTTTGCTCGGAAGCCTCAATTTCAGAAGCCTGCTTTTCAGAACAACAGCAACAACAACTTCCAAAGGAATTATGGTTCTTCTTCTTATCAACCAGTTCCTCCACCAAGTTCAGAAAGCAAATTGGAGGGCATGCTAGAGCAAGTTCTTGAAGGTCAGACAAAGTTGGCAGTTGACTTCAAT
Source organism: Isatis tinctoria (assembly GCA_010577795.1). NCBI lineage: Eukaryota > Viridiplantae > Streptophyta > Magnoliopsida > Brassicales > Brassicaceae > Isatis > Isatis tinctoria. The sequence goes on from VHIU01000561.1 coordinate 52,636, forward strand.
GGAAAGCTGGATTCCATGTACACAACCCTGAATGGGAAATTTGAAGCTTTAAGCACCCATGTCAAGAAATTGGATATTCAGGTTGCTCAAACTGCTGATTCCATGAAAAGGCAAGAGGGGTTTCTTCCTGGAAAGACTGATTCAAATCCAAGGCATCATGTCAATGCCATCATGATAAAAGAAGAAGAAAAATCCGTGGGTTCTGCAGATTCTGATGAAGATTTTGACGTTCCAGAGCAGGTGTCGATCGACACCAACCTGGGGTGTCGATCGACACCATCCCAAAAACTCGAGATTTCGAGTCGTGACGGACGATTGTCGACCAACCCGGTCGACACCTCTTCGAAGCGGTCGACACAAGTCAGTGTCGATCGACACCAACCTAGTGTCGATCGACACCCATCGCGGAGCAAGCCTGAATTGGCCAATTCTCACACAGCACACGAGGAAAATGCCTATAAGCCTAAAATTCCCTTTCCAAAGGCATGTAAGAAGTCTAAACAAGAATTGGAAGAGATCAAATGCAAGGCAATCATGGACAAAGTGCTGATTGAGATACCATTGGTTGATGCAGTCAAGTTTTCACCTCCAATTAAGAGGTATGTTAAGAGGATGGTTGTGAATGGTATTAGTCCTGAGGAAGCAGCTTTGCTCACAAAGGACATTAGTGCAATCCTCTTGAAAAAGACAGTGTCAAGGAAAGAGAGGAAGGTGAGAGTGTCTGAACAGGTTAGTGCTATGATTCAACATAGGATTCCAAAGAAGTTACCTGACCCAGGGAGTTTTGTGCTAGATTGCTACATCTCAACAGAACGGTTTCCTCACTCTTTATGTGACCTTGGCTCAAGCATTAACCTAATGCCATATTCTGTTGCTGTGAGACTTGGGTTGACTGACTTCAAGCCTACAAAGATTCATCTTGTCCTTGCTGATCGTTCCAAGAGGATTCCAGAAGGTCTTTTAGAGGATGTTCCACTTCAGATTGCAGGGTGCACTATCCCCACAGACTTTGTGGTTTTGGAATATGATGAAAAACCTCAGGATCCTCTTCTTCTCGGAAGATCATTCTTAGCTACAGCAGGTGCTATTATTGATGTCAGAGAAGGGCAGATAGAGCTTGATTTGGGAGATAAGGTCATGAACTTTGACATGGAGAAGCTGAGGAGAAAACCTACCATCGATGGTCAAACCTTTTCTGTAGAGGTTGCCATGGATGAGGAGCCAGATGACATTACTGCTGGGTATGTCAAGGAGCTGGAGGCTACTGAGCAAGTGAACAAACTGATTGTTCAAGAAGAATTGGGTGAGATTTCTAAGCAAGCTGCTGAGCTTGAAGATTGGAGTGGAGATCATCTTTTTAGGACAATGGTTGAAGATAAGGGTCTAATTAAAGCCAAGTGGATGGAGGATGACGTTTTTGTGATGGAGACTCGGATTGCAGAGTTGAATTGCAGAAAAAGTGCAGAGACCCGAGTTTCAGGTTCCGTGTCGATCGACACCACTGTTGGTGTCGGTCGACACCCTCCACAGGCCAAGCCAGAGACGCCTAAAACTCAGAGTTTTCAGAAGTTTTCTTGTCCAAAAGACCCATCAACTGTTGTTAAACAGAAAACTCTACATCTCGCACCTCACTCACCTCCAATAGAGCAAAGGTATGCACTTCATGTTCCTAATTCTAAACCTCCTGATATCATCATTAAGAATTTTCAAAGTGCAAAAGCTGTCTCACAGTTAATCCAGCCACGAGATTATCGTAGAGCGCTTGTTTCTTCTTTTGATGATTCTGCAGGAAAAAGAAGTCTACCTCCCAAACATATGTCCCGCCCTGCTGCTGTTCCTTAATTCCTTGGTCGATCTCATTCACAAACTGCCTATACACCACCCTGGATGATGAGATGCTCTTTCCAGAGGCATTCGGTGCCACTCTCTGATCCACCAGATGCCTAAGCTCCAACATAGTCAAGATAATGACTGAAAATAAGCGCTGAGTGGGAGGCAACCCACTATTAGGTAGGAGTTTTCTTTGGATTTCGTTTGATTTTTGCAAATTTTTAGTTTTGTTTTTCTATTCAAAAAAAAAAAAAAAAGACAAGAAGGATCGTACCAGACCAGTGTCGATCGACACTACTCGTTGGTGTCGGTCGACACCAATCGCGACTGCAGGTAAGTGTCTCCGATCCTAGCCTGTTCTATTTCTATTTATTTTCTTTTTACTGAGCTCAGGCCTGTTAACACTGGGGACAGTGTTATTCAAGTCTGGGGGAGGTGATTACTAACTTTGGTTTTCTTTTTCTTTTGAGAATCTTTTGTGTCAAAAAATCGTTTTATTGAGTCAAAATTTAGTTGGGAATTATGAGCTTTTCTTGGAACAAACTGTCTTAGCTACCTCTTTAGTGACCATTCTTACAGTCATTGATAGCAGTTTCTACCAACAGGAAATTCCAAAGGTAAATTGATCTTCCATTATCCCCATACTATTTGAGTGTTTAGATGATCCGGAGATGGCCTAGATATAATGAACTTAATTTTTCTCATCTTGGGGCTTGGTATACTTTGAATCGGATTCCTTGCTTAGGTCTGATAGGATTAGTCTGTGATTATAGTTTCCCTCTCTCTTCCTTCATTGTCTCTAAAAAAAAAGAATGAAAAAGAGATATAGATTTGAAAAGATTTAATTTGAGAAGTTGAATCATTCGATACTTCTAGAAAAGAAAAAGAGAAAGAAAGAGAACAATCAGTCGATAAAATAAAATAAAATGATACCCTAGTAAGGAAAAATCGACTGATTGGAAGCGAGAAAAGAGGGAGAAAGGAAACTAGAAGCAGACTGTTCAATAAATCAGTACTTGGGTAAGTAAGAGTCCATGTGTCCTTAGATCGATATTCCCTCGATGAGACTGCACTTAAAACTTAATAAGGTCAGCAATGGGGATTTTAGATTACTCTTATGGGTTGTGGTTTGGAATCTGGATGGTTAGTAAGTCTGCGGAAAATTACTAGAGGTTCGAACTTAAGTTGGTACTGTTTGATGTGGCTTTACTCTGGTGTTGGTTGATTCAGTATTTCTAAAAGATAAGTGAGTTCCTATGTTTTCAAACCTCTTTCACAGGTTCAGTTTTCTGTTTTGCTTGAGGGCAAGCAAAAGCTAAGTCTGGGGGAGTTGATATATCATGGTTTTTTTGGTTTTTAGCCATGATATAACTTGTGTATATAGAGTCTTTTTAGTGCTTTTGGAGTCTTTTAGAGTCTTTTACAGTTTTAGGTACGTTTGGAGCTTAATTGTAGATTATGGATCATTCTGGAGCTAAATAGGAAGATGTGCTGAAGAATGCAACTCGGAGTACACTTTTGAAGATGGTGTCGATCGACACCACTCCTGAGTGTCGATCGACACCGATCGGGATTTCACATATCGAAGTTTTTGAAGAAAAGGAAATTGCCCAGAAGTTTCATATATTTTCAATTAAGTCCCTGGTCGAGTTTTTAGGATATATATACTATTTTAAGGTCATTGTTTAGACCTATCGAGGATTCTAAGCTAGAGTTTTGGAGAGAAGAATTCAGACTCCTTCAGAGAAGATTCAGAACTCCTTTAATCTCTATTCTTATTTCTTTTATGCAAGTTTTATTCAAACATGTTTATTGATTCAATCTCCATGTCTGAGTAGTTTGCTAGTTAGGTTTAGGGTTTCTCATTAGGGATTTCATGGATTGCTAAGTTGATTGGTTAGTTAAGGATTCTGGAACACTAGTTCTTCATCCAGGTTGTGATTAATGCTTGATCTGAACTGACAAGTTAGATTATTGATCATAGGTTGATTCTCGCAACGAGAGTTGGTTAATTAGCTAGAAAGAACCTTAGATGAGCAAAATAACTATTCGCAAAGAGATTTGGTTTAGGTATTTTGTGAACATATCGAACTTGAATTTAATGCATGTCTGAGCTTTTGAATTTGCAAAGAGATTTGGAATTCTAGGATCTAGACATAGAAATCTCTGCAACGAGAGTTGATTGATTTGAATATTATGTTTCGAGTTCTAGAACATAGCAGAATCCTGATTTACTGATTAGCTTGCGTTCCTGATTTTCTGAGAATTCCCTGAGCCTGACGTTTTTCCCATCTGATCTTAAAACCAATTTTAGTTGTTTTGCTGTCATTTAATTACAATCATTCTCGTTTAGCTTAATTCGAAAACCGATAATCTATTGTGCGAATCTTGAGTCTCTGTGGAAATCGATCTCCAAGTACTACAGTCGATCTCTTAATTTGAGAGAGTAGCTCTAGGGTAAATTTGAGCATATCACATCGACCGGCGGCTGGGATAAGGCCAGCCGCCGGATCCTCTTCATGCCGCAACCGGCGGCTGGGATAAGGCCAGCCGCCGGGTCTTAATCAAGTCACAACCGGCGGCTGGGATAAGGCCAGCCGCCGGGTCTTCCTCATGCACCAGTTGGCATCCCACGATCATTTCTCGGTCAAGACTCGTTATCTGAACACCGTCCAGTCGACCGACCGTTAAACGTAACTTTAAGCCCGGACCGACCCGAAGACTATCCATTTGCACGTTCTGATTCCAAAGACGTCCATAGACATCCTCCGAAAGACCGTGACGAACGTTCAGCCGTCCATGGACCAGTCGCCGAGCACACTAGCCGTAGGAACCGGCGGCTGGCCATCAATACCGAAACCGGCGGCTGGTAGTTCAAATAAAAAAGGGGGTTTCAAATCTCAGAAGTCGTAAAATGCTCGGAACACTATTCACGCGGGAAAAACTGTTGAAAAACATTATTCATCCCGAGACAAAGTAAACCGAAATTTGGATTATCATTCATGGTTCGCTATTCATCGACGGGCCGGATTTGGGTCGAAACGCGCGGACGGATCACAGAAGACTCTCGGACCAGAAATCGGGCCCAAAAAGCTTAGGTCGGCGGCTGGGAAGGAAGGACAAAGTCCCACATCAGAAATCTGAAGTCTTAGCCTTCTAGGATTGTCAGTATATATATATGTATGCTCATGTAAGGATTAAATCCATCCCAGATCCGAGTATTAGGAGTTTTAGCAATTTAAGACTTTTCAGCTTTTGCTAATTTCCCTTATACTTTCGGAAAATATCAATAAAAATCTCTCTTTTGCATTTTCGGTCCTTTAGTTCTTTATAAATAGATTTTTCGAGCCCCCACTAAATATAAGTTTTGACAGTGTGAGTTTCGGCTCTCACAGTTTGGCGCCGTCTGTGGGGACGAGAAATATTCTCAACTCTTAGAACGAGAGGATACGGAAAAGAAGACAATGACCGGAGCATCAATGGATTGGAGTTCCGTGGATGGTAGCCGTGGCCGGACGATGACTTTCCGAGAAGGAGAAGCCACCGAAATAAACCATCCACACAACGATCTTCTCGTGATCAATCTTTCAATCGGAGGATACGAGATACCAAGAGTCTTAGTCGACACAGGAGGAACGGTGAACGTCATATTCCTGGAAACCCTTCGGAGGATGAATATTGAGACTCAGCATCTCATAACCCATCCAAAACCGTTGACTGGTTTCTCCGGAAAGAGGACAATGACAATAGGGACGATCCAACTCCCCGTAAAAGCGAAAGGAGTGGAGAAGGACACGAAGTTCTCGGTGATCGATTGCCCGCGAATCTGCGATGCAATCGTGGGAACACCGTGTCTGAACTCAATGAAGGCCATCCCGTCAACTTACCACCTGTGCCTGAAATTCCCGACTCCAGCCGGAGTTGAAACGATCTGGGGACGGCAGAAAGATTCTCGAGCTTGTTTCTTAACAGAACACAGGTTGAGAAAGCCGGTAACCGATTCCCACCACCGGACAAAGTCCGAGAACGGAAGAGAAGAGCGGCAGCTTGCAAAACTCGAACAAAAGTTACAAATCGAAGAATCCCGAGAGACGGAGAAGGATCCCCCGTGCGAGCCTGTGATTTCGGTCAACATAGACGAAACGAATCCTGAGCGATGTACGGAGATTGGAGCAAATTTAGAGGACCCGGTAAAGACGGAGTTGATCACCTTGTTAAAGGAGAACGCCGGGTCATTCGCGTGGGCAGCAGAAGATATGCCCGGGATCGACATCGGCATCACAAGCCATGAACTCAACGTGGATCCGACGTTCAAACCAGTGAAGCAGAAAAGATGGAAACTCGGACCAGAGCGCGCCCAGGCGGTGAACGATGAAGTAGAGAGATTGCTCAAAGTCGGATCAATCATGGAAGTGAAAAATGCCGACTGGCTAGCGAATCTGGTAGTAGTGAAAAAGAAGAATGGAAAATGGCGAGTTTGCGTCGATTTCACGGACCTAAATAAAGCGTGTCCAAAAGACAGCTTCCCTCTTCCGCACATCGATCGATTAGTCGAAGCAACAACAGGGAACAAGCTGCTATCGTTCATGGATGCTTTCTCCGGATATAATCAGATCATGATGAACCCCGACGATCGAGACAAGACTGCGTTCATCACGGATCGCGGAACATATTGCTATAAAGTAATGCCATTCGGATTAAAGAATGCGGGCGCAACATACCAAAGGCTTGTCAACAAAATGTTCGCCGAACAACTCGGAAGAACGATGGAAGTCTACATCGACGATATGTTGGTCAAGTCATTGGAGGAGAAAGACCACGTGAAACACTTGCGGGAATGCTTTGAACAACTCAACCGGCACAACATGAAGTTAAACCCGGCAAAATGCAGATTCGGAGTAGCATCCGGAGAATTCCTCGGGTATCTAGTAACTCATCGAGGGATAGAAGCAAACCCGAAGCAAATTAACGCCCTGATAGAGATGGCCTCACCAAAAACTAAGAGAGAAATCCAAAGATTAACCGGACGGGTCGCGGCGCTGAACGGGTTCATCTCGAGGTCGACAGACAAGTGTTTGCCTTTCTACGACACACTCAGAGGAAACAAAAAGTTTATACAACTGCCTTTCAACGTCTGCCCCGGGAGAAAGGCGAATCATTCCCATCGTGTTCATAGAGCAACCGAGCATCGATCCACCACGAGTCATCAATTTTATACAACTGCCGTAAGGTGAAGACGAGGAAGAACCTCCGGAAGAAGAGTTAGCAACTGGTCCGGCAGAAGAGTATGCCTGCGATCGTGGATGGATGGCTCCGATACGAACATACATCGTGGACGGGGAAGTCCCGGCGGACAAGTGGGCTGCACGAAAGCTAAAGGCCCAAGCGGCCCGCTTCGTTCTCCTCGACGGCAACCTCTACAAATGGAGGATCTCCGGACCATTGATGGTCTGCGTGGAAAAAGAAGAGGCAAGACGAATTATGGAGGAAGTCCATAGCGGATCGTGCGGAAATCACTCCGGAGGAAGAGCCCTTGCAATCAAAATCAAGCGGCATGGACACTATTGGCCAACCATGATAAAAGATTGCGAAAAGTTCTCTCTCAAGTGAGAAAAATGCCAAAGGCACGCACCAGTGATCCATCAGCCCACAGAACTGCTCTCGTCAATTTCCGTGCCGTACCCATTCATGAGGTGGTCGATGGACATCGTGGGACCAATGCATAACTCAAAGCAGAAAAGGTTCCTACTTGTCCTAACAGACTACTTCTCGAAATGGGTCGAAGCGGACTCTTACGCCAGTATCAAGGACGCTCAAGTGGAGCATTTCGTCTGGAAAAACATCATATGCCGGCACGGAGTCCCTTACGAGATCGTCACCGACAATGGTTCTCAATTCATTTCCGCGCGCTTCGAAGGATTCTGCGAGAAGTGGAAAATACGCCTGAGCAAGTCAACGCCGCGTTATCCACAGGCAAACGGCCAGGCCGAAGCAGCCAACAAAACTATCGTTGACGGACTCAAGAAGCGTCTCGATTTGAAGAAAGGGCGATGGGCAGACAAGCTCGAAGGAGTCCTCTAGTCCCACCGGACAACTCCAAGGCGCGCAACCGGAGAAACGCCGTTCGCGCTGGTCTACGGCACCGAATGCGTTATACCGTCAGAAGTAGACTTTCCCGGCGTCAGGCGAAGACTCTTGCCTGGGCAGGAAGGCCTCAACCATCAGATGATGTTAGATGAACTGGACCTGATAAACGAAAGACTGGATCAAGCGCTCATCCGCATTCAAAACTATCAACGAGCAGCGGCCAAGTACTACAACTCCAACGTGCGAAGCCGCAAATTCAATGAAGGAGACCTCGTCCTCCGCAAAGTTTTCCAAAACACCGCGGAGCCAAATGCAGGGAAACTAGGCGCGACATGGGAAGGGCCATACAAAGTAGCAAAGGTGGTCCGTCCAGGAGCATACAAGCTGGAAAATAAAGAAGGGAAGCCAATCCCGAGGACATGGAACGCGATGCATCTAAAGAAGTATTACCACTAGACGTTGTAAAATTGAACTACGAACCGGCTTGATCCCTACATTTAGGGTACGTAGGCAGCTCGCCTTCCGACGAGTTCAGCTATTTATATTTTATAATTTTCAAGGGGTGTGGGTCCGTATATACATACTCCCGAATCTTCGAAAAACAAATCAAGAGGATGGACATTGAGACTTAGCATCTCATAACACATCCGTAGCTTGAAAAGTTTTCCGAGAACACCATTCCGACAAACATTGGGACTTAGCATCCCGAAACCTGATCCGGAAAGCGAATCGATGAAAATCCTCCCAAGGATGATGCACTTTAAGTTGGTAAGTTGGATAATCCTTGCAAAACAAGGCGGTGGATTGAATGGTCGCACAGAAGCTGCGGAAGACTTATGATATTCCGGTTGATCCCTTGGATATGACGCACCAAGACGGATCAAAATGGATCAAAGGGTCGCACAAGATTTGCGGAAGGCTCTTGATATTCCCGACTCAATGCCCTAGGATATGACGCACCTAGACGACAAAGAGGATTTGATCAATGGATATTACACACCATGATCGAAAATGAGATAACCTCTCAAAGGTTCCAAAAATAACAAAAAGACTTCATTTGATTCCTTGCACGAAATTGTGCTTAAATAGATTACAAATGTGTTAAAAACTAGAATAAATGTGGTGGGAAACAAAGCATCACGAAAATAGATCAAAGACTTGACTTAGACTAGCTTTAATGAAGTTTGAATGACTCTTCAACTCTAAGTGACTCTTGATCTGATTAAATCTGCCTGGGCCTTGTGGAAATGGCAAGTGGGCTTCTGAATGGGCTTCTATGTTGGACCAAGATTGTAGAACAATTAGGATTGTGGCCTAATTCCATCTGGTCTGACCAGAATCCTTGTTGAATGCTCGGAGGTCTGCATTCGCGCAAGCTGTAAAACACCCAACTTGTAAATGGCATAACTCCTTCATATGAACTCGGTTTGAACTGATTCTTCTTCGAGGAGCTTTGTAATCGAGCTGAGAACATTTTCCAAGTGGTTTCACGGATAGAAGCCTCGTGGTTGAGAAGATATGATCCGAACAATGAACGTATGTCTTTGGTGCTTTCCATTATTCTATCATTCCCTCCCTCTTAAAAAAAAGATTTGCCCTCAAATCTGGTTCATATAAAATAAAAACTACCCACAAAGCAATTTTTCCTTCTTCTTTTTTTTTTGACAAAAATAAATATATAAAAACAAAAAAAAAAACAGAAAAAAAGAAAATGAAAGATGAGAAGATGAATGAAAGAAGATGAAGAGGTGAGAAGATGGTAGAAAGATAGAATGATAAAACCAGATTTAGAGTGGTGCTCTGATACCAAATGATGAAAATCCTCCCAAGGATGATGCACTCTAAGTTGGTAAGTTGGATAATCCTTGCAAAACAAGGCGGTGGATTGAATGGTCGCACAGAAGCTGCGGAAGACTTCTGATATTCCGGTTGATCCCTTGGATATGACGCACCAAGACGGATCGAAATGGATCAAAGGGTCGCACAAGAGTTGCGGAAGGCTCTTGATATTCCCGACTCAATGCCCTAGGATATGACGCACCTAGACGACAAAGAGGAGGAAGGAGTTTCATACCCTTTGCCAATCTTTGATGTATATGAAGATGACCTGTTTGAGTGCATGACTTCTTGAGAGGATAAGTGTGATATTCCATCTCCTGAATTTTATTCTGTGCTTGAAAATAAACAAGATTGTGATGAACTTACTTGTTTAGAACCGGAGCTGCCGAGTTGCATTGATTTTATTCCACAGGTTCAAGAAGAAAGCTATGCAGAAAAAGCACAAAGGAGTTTACCACAAAGAGATGTCTTTGAGAAGCCAACTAGCCATGAACCTGAACGAATTCTTAAGTCATTCTCTTATGACTTTCAAGAGCACTGTAAGGAACTTGATTTGGTTAGGAAAAAAACATAATTTGTTTGTGTTGATTTCTGCTCATGAAGAAAAACGTTTTGGCCTAGAGAATGTGGAAGAATTTTGTGTTTCTGGATCTGTCTTTGATCAAATGATTCAGTCTTTTGAAACACTTAAACCTGAGAATTTATTTATGACAAAATGTGTTTTTCTGGATGAATTTCGTGGCCTTGATTATCCTATAGAAATTGCTTTGAGTGAGAAAACATTTGAACCTTTTAGAGCAAAAACAGAGTTTTCATTTGCTGAAAATTTTCCTAAGTTTAAAACTTCTTCTCAAAAACATTTTGGGTTTGATAACTTAAAGGATTTTGGCAATGAAAAGCTGGTTTTTGGAAGTGGAATTCATTCTTTTCAGGTGTTTGAGCTTAAGAAATTCTTTATGCAAGACAGATTTCTGTTTGATGAAAAATGTGATTCCAATCTCGCTTTGAGATCATTTGAAGAAACCTGTGAAGTCTTTTGCTGTGAGGATTTTTGGTTTCTAAAATTTTGTGAGAAAGGTTTTAAACTGAAGAAAATTATTTTTGCTGAAAGCTTTTCTAAGCTAGATCAATTGCTTATGCTTTCTGAAACAGTTTTTCCAATAACATTCTATGAGATGCATGAATCCAGCTGTGCAATGAGAGAACGTTGGTTTAGAAAATGGCGTGAAAGGCATTTGTTTAGGACTAGGAGATGCTCTGAATCTCAGGATGATCAAAACATTTCTCATTTGACACAATTCAACCTGCTTGTTTGCATTGATACTTCTTTAATTGCCCTGTGTTTAAAAGAAGTTGTGTGTGTCAATGTGTGTCCTAATGTTATGGTTGTCTATGAAAATGATTTAGATGATGATTCCAGGAGTCTAAATCTTGTTAGAGACGTTCTTACTCCAGAGAAGTTGCTTGTCTATTCATGTTGCACATTCCAGGAGTCTAAATCTTGTTAAAGCACTGGACGTTCACCACAGTCTTATCAGTTTGCAGATTGGATTTGGAAACTGCTTTCTACAATCCAAGGAAGTCCCATTTCAAAACCTTACTTCATTAATCTTCTCATGATTAATTGTTTGTTCCTTTCCTTTAAATCTGATTCATTTCCTTTTGATGTAGGTAAAACAGATTTGAGGACAAATCTTTTTAAAGAGGGAGGGAATGATAGAATACTGGCCAGCTATACGAAGCCGGATGGACCGAGAATGGAGCATGTTCATGTGGAAGAAAATCCGACCGAGCAAATGGAGGATCAAGGTCATTTCTATCGAGTTAAGGGCCATAATAAGCATTTTCTCGAGCCAGATTGCCTTAAGAGGAAGATCGAGCATGAGGTTTTGCTTAATGGCCGAATTATTCATGAAGTGTTCCAAGTCTTTCTCACGTGCATGAACCAAGACCAAGACCAAGAGTGAACCGAACCAAGACTACCCGGACCAAACCATTCACGTAATCAATCAAGAAAACGGAAGAGTCCAATTATCCTTCCTTTTTATTTTATTTTCTTTCTTTTAATTTAAGACACAAAATAACTTTCTAGCTCCCATGTTCCTTTATATGTTTCTGAAACTCATTTGCAAAGGATCAGTCGATTTTCATTCTTCTTTTACTCTAAACGAGTTTTGTTCTTGCTTGTTCATTGGTTTGAACTTGCCGTTGATTTGGTGGTTAGCCAGATTCAGCGAAACCTCTTAGGTGGTTAGCCTTTGAGGAGGGTATACCAGGAGTCTTCCGCACCTCCTGACGCTCCCATCGATCCATAGCTTGATCCGTGTGCTAGTAGCCTCGGCTCAACCTCTATCAAATTCCAGCCAAAGTGATTTCCGTGGGCAGCTTTCTATCACGAATGGACTCAGAAAAACCCGAGAAAACAAACATTCAAACTTGACATGTCATAACGTATCTCCAACTCAGGCAATATCGCCCAACATTAAGGCACAGCAAATGCCACCACTTAAAAAATCGCCCCTTGGCGTACATAAAAACCCGCCTTTAGCAAGCATGCCACCGTCTGTTGCTGATCACAACGGGACGATCCTTTTAACCATGGTTCTCCTTACATCCCAAAGCGGATACAACGTAGCGCTCTATACAAATTTCCGGACTAACATCCGAAAGGCGTAACCTGACATTCCGCGATCCTGGCAGGAAACGTTTGAGACAATGTTCTATTGAGTCCATTTCCACTAAACGCCCCGCATAGGTAGAAAGTGCGAAGCGTGAGTCACGAAATGAACTCCCTAACCCCAGTAAACGCCAACATGGAACGCTGGTCTTAGACATCTCACGACGAAGTACCAAACCGGCCCTGGTAGGAGATCATAAACTTGTCCGAAAACTAGCAACTAAACAAAATTCCAAACCCAGCGGCTAACTCCGCTGGTCGAATAACACGAGGGGAACTCTTCCCGAACAATCAGATCTGAGCGTCCGGAACAGCGCCCCGATTAACACAACTGAACTAAGCAAACAAAACCGAATCAATATGAAGAAGGTCGGCCGCCCAATCCGGTCAGAAAAATGGGCCGCCCGATCTCTTCAGATAATGGGCCGCCCGATATCTTGGCCTCTTCAAAAGAAACAGGCCAGCCGCCCACTCCTAAAAACATAATCCGGCGGCTGGGACGTTGCCAGCCGCCCGGAATCAATCCAACGTAACACGGCGGCTGGGACATTGCCAGCCGCCGAGAATCAATCCGACGAAACACGGCGGCTGGGACATTGCCAGCCGCCCGGAATCGATCTAGCATGATCCGGCGGCTGGGACATGACCAGCCGCCCGCGATTAATTCGTCACGATCCAGCGACTGACCATTTTCTCCATATCAACACACGGCGGCCGGGTGTGACTCGGACTAAACCCAGCCGCCCATGATCATCCAACCTGGACCTTCGCACAAAAGGAAATCTCGAAAGCTCATCTTTATTGAAAGCAAAGAAAAACCGGTCCAGACCAAAAATCAGGCCGTCCATAACATAAATCAATAAACGAAAGCCAAAAACTCAAAAAATAACTAGAAAGAAAAACCACCGCGTGGTCAAGGTTCAGAACCAAACGCCTTGGCAATAGCAATATCTGAGATTCCGGGAACAGACTCGTTCGATCCCGATAAATCAACCACCCCGAGAGAAATAGCCTCCTCTTCGACAGATCTTTCCTCGGGTATTGAAACATTGTCATCCTTGTGGGCTGAGAACAACTGAGAATCAATCTTCCCACGAATTCGAGCGATCACATCATCAAACCGAACTGCAGACTTATCGAACTCGTTCATCCATGTGGACAAATTCACCTTCTCCTCGTCCAAGCTGGGAGGATCGGTCCCCTGTAGTAACACGACAAGTTCGACATTACTCTCTATCTGAGCCAAATATACGTCCTGGTTCCGTGCCTCAGACAAAGATCCAAGGTCTTCTTTTAGCGCATCCAAGAAGTCGCGGAATTTCGCAACGGAAGCCTTGCGGCCGTCCGCGTAAGCCCGTTGCACCTTTGAATTGCGCGCCGCTTTCGCGCTGGCCATCTGATCCTTCAAAGCCCGCACTTCCTTAGCATGACGCGCATCCTTGGCCTCTTGACGGGTCTTGAACTGCAACGCCACTGTTCTTTCCGCGCGCAATGAAGAAAGCTCTTTCTCGAGCGATTTGACCCGATGCGAGGACATCGCTTCAAGTTCGTTAAGTTTCCTCCTCACTAGCCGAGCGTCCTCCCGAGCTTCCTCAGCACGCTTGCAGATTCCACGGACAGAAGCATCATACGTGCTGATGCACTTGTTCACGGAAGACATGAACTAAAAAAGGAGAAAAGAGGGAGGAGTAAGTTAAAAAAAAAAAAAAAGAGAGAGAAAAGGGCAAGAATAGATAAACCTTCATCCCGCTCAAGGCCATATCCTCATACTTCTCAGGCTCATCCAGACTATCACAAGGAGGAAACTTGAAGCTAGCATCCGTGATCACCGAAAAACTCCTGGCGGACTGACGACGATTTTTAAAAACAGCTTCAGGAAAAGCAAGCCCTGGCGAAGGACCTATACGCCGAGCCTCGGGAGAAGAATTTTTCACTCCGGGCTTAGCAAGGCAATCCGTCTGCTTTTGGCGCAACAGGTCGTCTTCATAGCTCAGACCATAGGCGATCCCGCCAGCCGCCGCTTCAGCCTTGGGTAAACGCCTCGTGATACTTCGTTCAAGAATAGCCTCCTTCTTCAGAGGAGTGACCACAACGGTGGATACCGCCAACTTATCCGTAGGCCACTCGGGTGGAGGGATGGCTTGACTACCGTCCGTCAATCCCGATGCCGAAGGACCAGCCGCCGTCTTATCCTTAAAATCTTTCTCATGTTTATTTGCCTCACCCTTCTTCTCCATCTGCCTCCTCTCGCGAAAAGATTGCCTAACCATTATCTTAAGTTCAAAGAGACGGAAAGAGCACTCGATAAGAGAAAGAACTCATGAGGAAAAAGAAGAAGGAAGGGTCCATACATATAGTCGGACGGTTCGAGTCCTAGTTCAAGTAGGAATTGAGTTTTTCCAATTCCGAGCCAACCGCCCGCTAGTCCTTCATACGAAAAGGAAAATTTTAAAAAGGAAAGAGAAGAAAAAAAGGAAATTTTCCCGTTTCGGTCAATCCCGATAAAACCTCGGCTTAAAGCTCATCGTCCTGGACTACGAGAACGAAGAGCTGGGGGGCTAACTGTTGGGGTCAAAATCCCCTCCTCGAAGATTGACGGAACGAGAAGTCAAGGTCGAGATCAAATGGAACTTAACATGGACCGGATGAACTAAGGCCAACTGCCCACGATCCGTCCAGGACATGAACCAGCCGCCGGATCTTCATCAAGCAACATCCGGCGGCTGGGATAAGGCCAGCCGCCGGATCTTCATCGAGCATCATCCGGGGGCTGGGATAAGGCCAGCTGCCGGATCTTCATCAAGCAACATCCGGCGGCTGGGATAAGGCCAGCCGCCGGATCTTCACCGAGCATCATCCGGCGGCTGGGATAAGGCCAGCCGCCGGATCTTCATCAAGCAACATCCGGCGACTGGGATAAGGCCAGCCGCCGGATCTTCATCAAGCAACATCCGGCGGCTGGGATAAGGCCAGCCGCCGGATCTTCACCGAGCATAATCCGGCGGCTGGGATAAGGCCAGCCGCCGGATCTTCACCGAGCATCATCCGGCGGCTGGGATAAGGCCAGCCGCCGGATCTTCACCGAGCATCATCCGGCGGCTGGGATAAGGCCAGCCGCCGGGTCTTCATCGAGCAACATCCGGCGGCTGGGATAAGGCCAGCCGCCGGGTCTTCACCGAGCATCGACCGGCGGCTGGGATAAGGCCAGCCGCCGGATCCTCTTCATGCCGCAACCGGCGGCTGGGATAAGGCCAGCCGCCGGGTCTTAATCAAGTCACAACCGGCGGCTAGGATAAGGCCAGCCGCCAGGTCTTCCTCATGCACCAGTTGGCATCCACGATCATTTCTCGGTCAAGACTCGTTATCTGAACACCGTCCAGTCGACCGACCGTTAAACGTAACTTTAAGCCCGGACCGACCCGAAGACTATCCATTTGCACGTTCTGATTCCAAAGACGTCCATAGACATCCTCCGAAAGACCATGACGAACATTCAGCCGTAAATGGACCAGTCGCCGAGCACACTAGCCGTAGGAACCGGCGGCTGGCCATCAATACCGAAACCGGCGGCTGGAAGTTCAAATAAAAAAAGGGGGTTTCAAATCTCAGAAGTCGTAAAATGCTCGAAACACTATTCACGTGGGAAAAACCGTTGAAAAACATTATTCATCCCGAGACAAAGTAAACCGAAATTCGGATTATCATTCATGGTTCGCTATTCATCGGCGGGCCGGATTTGGGTCGAAACGCGCGGACGGATCACGGAAGACTCTCGGGCCGAAAATTGGGCCCAAAAAGTTTAGGTCGGCGGCTGGGAAGGAAGGACAAAGTCCCACATCGGAAATCTGAAGTCTTAGCCTTCTAGGATTGTCAGTATATATATGTACGCTCATGTAAGGATTAAATCCATCCCAGATCCGAGTATTAGGAGTTTTAGCAATTTAAGACTTTTCAGCTTTTGCTAATTTCCCTTATACTTTCGGAAAATATCAATAAAAATCTCTCTTTTGCATTTTCGGTCCCTTAGTTCTTTATAAATAGAATTTACGAGTCCCCACTAAATATAAGTTTTGACAGTGTGAGTTTCGGCTCTTACACTGTTTCTATCGCAGAGTAAATCAACTAATACAAAAGGAGAGGAAACAGTACAAGGAATGGATGGCGTGTGATTGTTAACCAAATTCAATCAATGGGAACCCCACGTTCGTGTCCATATCGCGGAGCAGTTTGGTTTCCATTTATGCCTGCTTTGCGAGTTGGATTGTGATACTCACTTAGGCCTTTTTATTAAATATTTTCCGTTCATGTACATGTTCTCGTGTGTCTGAATTATGCTAATTATAATGAAGCTTTTTTCACTTTATTTGCGTTTCAAATATTACTGCATTAAATAATTTCAAGTTCTGTTTATCATGTACTATTTCTGAGAATATATATGTTATTTATGTTACATAAAGTTTCAACTCTATAAAAAAGAACTTTTATAACATGAACCAAATATAATTGGTAGTTAACAAACACTTTGATAACGAACTAGATAGCCGCAACTGCTAGAAAATGCCGATAACGACACTTAACGACACTGGATACAGCAGTGTAACGGCAGAGTAAGAGGACCTGGCCGTGTATGTCATGTTCCTTTTGGCGTTCAAAATATTGAAGGACCCCTCTACGAATGAGAGAGCCGCTGCTGCTAGAAAAGGCTCACAGAGTAGTGGCAGGCGAAATGTTGTTGACGGTAGTGGCTATGGCAGTGTAAAGGCAGAGTAAGAGGACATGGCCGTGTATGTCATGGTCCTTTTGGCTTCCGAATATTAAAGAACCCCTCTAAAGAATGAGATAGTCACAGCTGCTAGAAAATGCTGACAGAGTAGTGTTAGGCAAACGGCAATTGACGACTGTGGCTACAACACTTGCTATGGAAATGTAACAGAAAAGTAAGAGGACCTGGTCGTGTATGTCAGGGTCTTTTTGGCTTCCGAATATTGAAGGACCCCTCTAGCGAATGAGATAGCCGCAACTGCTAGACTAGGCCGACAAAGTAGTGGCAGGCGAACGGCAGTTGGCTGTAGTGGCTATGGCAGTGTAATGGCAGAGCAGAGTAAGGACTTGGCTGTGCATATCATGGTCCTTTTTACTTTGTAATATTAAAGGATCCCTCTAACGAATGAGATAACTTCAACTGCTAGAAAAAGCCAACAGAGCAGTGGTAGGCGAACGGCAGTTGACGGCAGTGGCCATGGTAGTGTAACAACAGAGTAGGAGGATCTGGCCGTGTATGTTATGGTCTTTTTGGCATTCCGAATATTAAATGGCCCCTCTAATGAATGAGATAGCCGCATCTGATAGAAAAGGCCGACAGAGCAATGGCAGGTGAACGAAAATTGATGGCAGTTGACGGCAGTGTGACGACACGGTTCTGAATTTCGTACATGTTCCAATAATAGAAGTCCCTTAATTATATATATGAATGGGGTTTTTAGGGTGTCTGTTATCAAAAATCTTGAATGTTACATGGTTGCACGTACTTTATTTTGAAAGTGTTTGATGATTATCTGCAAAACGCTTAAAACACTTAAAGGTCTTCAATTTTATGCAAACAACAGAAACAGCCTAGTAAGGTTATTAAAAGAAGAAACCATAATGTCTTCAATATTATCCAAACAACAGCTTCACAACTGTGCATGTCGCTCGATTGTGTCAGGCTTTGTGGCATATGGTGCACATGTATACTCTCTTTTTCTTTGGGTTTGGGCTAGTCTGGAAAAGTCTCTTCCTCATTGTTGGTGATGGATTTTTTGGTGTCGTTATCTCAATCATCTTTGTGGATGGAGTGCTCTGCGAATGTTTTTGATTCTTGCTTGATGCTGGAGGACTCTTCAGAAGCTTTGTTCCCTTTGTTGTTGATGGATACATTGATTGAGAACTCTGAGGAACTTTCGTTTTCTTCTTTCTTGATGGAGTACTCGAATATGGGTTACGACAACGTTTCATTGTCACTGGAGGTAGACTGATCGGATTTGTTGTTTGGTTCTTCTTTTTCAATAGATCACGCTTGTAACGCTTGGTCTTTTCAATAGGAGATAAATATTTCTTCATCTTTTGTTTACCACGTTGTTTGCTAATGTGTGGTGGCAGACACTGTTGTTTAATTACTCCTGCTGGTGGGATCAGATCTTCATCTATAGAGTTATTAGCTTTTGCGTACGCACACAAGTACCGCTTTGTGAAGGGAGGATGCACCAGAATAACTTCGTCAATTTTCCTACTTTCAGCTGCTTTAATTGTCTCTCACGGGATCTAATATACATCATATTGTCTATAAGTAGAAATTTTCTAAAAACAAAAAGAAAAAAATAATGAATCACTTCTTCTCAAGCAGATAAAGATGACATCGCTACACATAAGTGGTAGACACCGTTGGGGGAAAACAGTTTCAGATGTCATACGTTTTCTAGATTAACCATACATCAATGCTCCACCTTTGACATGGCTATGGTTTGAATCAATATGTTGGACAGTCAATGTATTCATGTTCGCATGTATCACATGCAATATGAGTTCAACTTTTGGTGTTAGATCTAATTTCAATGAGGCAGCTTGGTCTCTCGCCTTTCCGCAAACCATCTTGACAACAGCTTTCTAATTGAATCCACAAAATAGGCAATATGAAACACTCTTTTTCTCTCAGCGCGCCACTGATGGATTCTCAAAAATTGCTTGTCATTATATCATATCTGTCCCCCAGGAAAATGTGCAAGAGCCCACAATCGAAAATCTGCATCTTCCAAGTACTTTTCTAGTTCACTGTCCTGCTTACGAATCACTTCAAAAAGTCTGTAAAATTCCATCAATCGATACACCTTCGCAGCCCTCTTGGCCACACTTATGGTTAGAGTCTTTTTAAATCTTATTGCAAGGTTATTTCCAAGGTAATATAAGCATATGCCCCTATCAGGTGCAAGGAAAACCTTCTGAACAAAATTGGCTATTGATGGATGTCTGTTTGAAATAATATCCAGATTTTTATCATCAATTATCACACCACGCAACTGAGTAAAAAAACATTCCCATGAAGCATCCTTCTCTGTGTTTCCAACCCCAAACGCAATGTGAGAGCCGAAACTCACACAATCAAAACTTATATTAATGGGGGCTCGAAAATTCTATTTTATAAGAACTTAAGGACCGAAAATGCAAAAACACGATTTTATTGAATAATATTTTCTGAGTACAATAATATTTGCAAAAGCTGAAAAGTCTTATATTGCAAAAGCTCTAATACTCGAATTGGGATGATCTCAACCTAGTACAAGTATACATATATATACTAGGGGACCTAGCATGCTAAAACTCCTTGTTAGCGATGTGGGACGTTGGTAACTCTGGTACTTTTAATGAATTTGATTATCTTGAGCTTGACTTGAGGCCCAACTTCCGTGAACAGTGTTTCATGAACAGTGTTTTGTGAACAATGTGATTGTTGCTTGGATTGATGTTCTGCTCACCCAATATTTCTTTAAGATGGAATTGGTGAGCTGGTAGTGAGTTACGATGGTCTAGAGACAAGTTTTCTGGTCCTTTGACAAGTATTCAGCTGGCTCAATCGCGCTCGGAGGGAGTTAGCATGCTGGTTTGGTCATTGGACAAGTCTTTAGCTCGCTCAATCGCTCTCGGTGGGAGTTGGCGAGCTGGTTTAGTCATTGGACAAGTCTTTTGTGTAAATATTTAGAATTCTCGGCTCATCAATGTCCGAGGGGTGGGTTTTGACACCAACAGTTAGCCCCCCAGCTCGTAACTTCCGTGTGCGGAAGTTAAAAGTTTTAAGTAAAGTTCTTATCGGGATTGATGAACCGGAATGTTAAGATGTATGCCAAGAGGCGAGCCTGAAGTTTCTTGAATCCAAGGTCCATCTTTGATTTGGATCATTTAGACCTTTGTTGTATTTTTTCGAAAGTTTTGTTGACATGAGTTTTGAATGTCGTGATGGGAATCCTTTTCCAGGCACTCCGATCTTAAGGACCAGTGTATCGTCACATATACTTTATGGGTTTGATTCTTGTTTTTTTGGACCAGTGTATCGTCACAGATACTCCGAACTGAGTTCGAACTGAGTTCGTTTGACTCCCTCTTTCGACAGAACGCGTTTAAGATCTCGCATCAGAGCCGGTTTGATACAGCGTTCGCGAGATGTCTTAGACCAGCTTTCCTTGATGGCGTTTACTGAGTTTGGCGAGTTTATTTCGCGGTTTACGCCTCACACTATTTGCCTATGCGAAACGCTCCTGAAGATAAACTAAACAGAATATCGTCTTGGTGCTTCCCGCATTCCCGATCAGGTTACGCCCTTCAGATATTAGTCCGGAAATTTGTATAGCGCGCTAGATTTATCCGCTGCAGGATGTTGAAAGAACCATGGTTGAGATGTGAATGTCTTGTTGTGGCCAGCAACAGACGGATTTGTTTGAAAACTTGAGTGAATTGTAGGAGCTTGTCCGTGTTGAGCTTTTGGGCGAATGTTTTTGGATGGGTTGCGGTATGCTAAGTCCTGATCTTCATCCGGAGCCCGCAAATTTTGTCGTTCTTTTGGAAGAAACTTGAGTGAGGGATTCGGATGGGTTGGGAGATGCTAAGTCCCGATGTTCATCCGGAGTTCTTGTTTTCTTTGTTTGTTTGGAAGGATCATCTGCTTATCCGGATGGGTTGCGAGATGCTAAGTCCCGATGTTCGACCGGAGTTCGCGTCTTGATTGGTGCTTCCCACAGAATTGTTCGAGTTTCAGATGTGTTGTGAGATGCTAAGTCTCAATGTTCATCCGAAGTTCCTGCTTCGATATGTGTCTCCGGGAAATTGTTCGAATTTCGGATGGGTCGTGAGATGCTAAGTCTCAATGTTCATCCTTCGAAATTTTCCCGAAAAATCTGGCGTTACTCGGACTTTTTGTGGGAGTATAGATATACACGGACCCACTCCCCCCCCCTTTTTTTTTACAGAGAGGGGCAACTGAACTCTTTTTTTAGGTGAGCTGCCTACGTACCCTTCGTGAAATGGGATCAAGTCACCCGTAGTTCCGTATTTTTTTTTTTTTTTGAACTGTGACATCTCCGACTTATCTCCTTCGCCGTTTGGGCGATTTCTCCACGTTCACTTGGTAATTATGTGCTAGTTCGACATTCGTCCCATCGTGGTCATCGTAACCGCTACTACGCCCGCTTCGTCTTTCGTTTGGACCATTGGAAGGTTGGGTCGGGCATTGGATCTTCGGCTCTGGCGGTTGATGCTTTTCTGTCAAGACCTTCATCTCTTCTTCATGGATTATGAAGTTCGAGGCGCGGTGCAGGGCATCTTGGATGGTCACCGGGGGATTCACGGTGATTTCTTCTCGATAACGAGAGTTGTACCACAGGGACTTCCTTAAGGCGTTTATTGCGGCATTGTCGCTCAAGCCGTCTATCTTCGATAATATCGTCTTGAATTTTTCGATGAAGTTGCGGAGGGTTTCGTTCGATCCTTGGGACAACGAGTAGAGATCGTCGGACGTCGAGCGGCTTATGAACAAAGAGTAATGTTTCAAGAATTTCGAAGACAGCTGCTCGAAGTCGTCGATCGAGTCCTTCTACAGGCGTGAGAACCACGACAAGGCCGGTCCCTTCAAGTGTTAGACAAATAGGAGGCAGAATCCGGCGTCTTTCTCCTCGGGCTTGAACCTGGTCCGGAACATCGCGATATGGAAGGCCGTCATGTGGGCTTTCGGGTCCGTCGTCCCGTCATAAAAAGGGATTCAGATCTTGCTGGGATCAGTGACTCTAATGCTTGTGATCTTCGATGTGAAAGGGATTTTCCGAGTCTCCTCCAAGACTCGATCGATCTCGGGAGCTGCGCTGATTGCTTTATGGACATGTGATCTTACTTCTCTCATCTGGCTTGTCGTGAGGTCCAGTCGGGCACGAAGTTCGTCCATCTCGCTTCTCCGACTTTTTCGTCTCGTCTTCATCTTCTTCCTCCCTCATCTTGTCCTTGTTATGCTTTGTCTTCTTCTTCTTCCTCTTTTTCAACTTTTTGTTTTCATCTCTATTTTCTTCTTCTTAATATATGTTATGCTATGTTTCAGGATTAATAAACTTAGCTTTAAATTTAATGTTATCTATTTTCGCGAAAATTGTTCATATGGTTCAGTCTTTTCTTTATGTCTACTTATATCAATTTTTCTCTACTTATTTTTTTTCCTTCTTATTATCAGTAACTTTATTTTTTTAATATTTTTGATCAATTTATTGTTTTTTTTTCTTGTTCTTTATATCTTTTCGCTTTGCTTAATCCTCATTTTTTTCTTTCACCATTTTAAATATCTTTGATTTTTAACTTTGTTTCTCTTAGTTTTTCCACGTCCTATTCTTCCTTCTCCATATTGTTTATTTGCATATATGTCCGACTTTTTTCGTCTTGTCTTCATCTTCTTCCTCCCTCATCTTGTCCTTCTTATGCTTTGTCTTCTTCTTCTTCTTCCTCTTTTTCAACTTTTTGTTTTCATTTCTATTTTCTTCTTCGTAATCATCTTTTGAGTTTTTTCTCCATCATTTTTGTATTCTTTGTCTTCTCCAACTTCTTATTCATACTATTTTTTTCGCTAGATCTTTGCATTCTTTCTTGTTCTTCCATGTTATCTTCTTTATCTTCCAGTTTTTTTGTCTTCTTTCTCAATCTAGCTAGTTTTCTCTTCTTCTTCTTTAAATTATTCATCATCTTTGCTTTATTTTTTACAACATTTTTTCTCTTATCCTTCTTCTTGTTCTTATTCTGAATTTTTATCTTCTTTCCCCTTTTCCTCTTCTTCCATTTTTTTCTTCCTCATAATTTTTTTCACTATGTTTCCTTGGCTTCCCACCTCCTATAAGGGTTCTCCCTTGGTTTCCCCCGCAAGGTCCTCTCCTTGCTCCCCCTGCAACAGGGGTTTCCCTTTGGTTCTCTTGTTACGTCTCTCTCTGAGCTTTCGTCGTATGATTCTCCCTAAGTCACCCGTCAAGCTCCCGAGTACTTTTGTCAGGCTTTTTGACCCCCTGTCGGCCTCTCCACCCCTCTTTCAGGCTTTCTAAATCCTCCGCAAGGTCCCCAAGCCTTGGTTCCACAATATCCCCAAGCCTTGGTTGTCTGACCAAGATCCTGCTAGGCTTTATGAGATATTTCACCAAGCTGTCCGAGCCCCGGCTAAACTCTCTCTCCATCTCTCTCTCTCTCTCTCTCTCTCTCTCTCTCTCTCTCTCTCTCTTCTCTCTCTTTCTCTCTCTCTCTCTCACTCTCTCTCTAAATGATTGATGTTGTCCATGTATTACATTATCCAAAGTTTCAAATACATTTTATGCTATGTTTCATGATTAATAAACTTAACTTTAACTTCAATATTATTTTATATCTTCTGGAAAATTGTTTATATGGTTCAGTCTATATTTTTTTATTATATCTACTTATATCAATTTTTTTCTACGTGTTTTTCTTTCCTTTTTATTACCAGTAACTTTATTTTTTAATATTTTTGATCAATTTATTTTGGTTATTTCTTGTTTTTATATCTTTTGGCTTTGCTTAATCCTCATTTTGTTTCTTTCTCCATTTTAATCGTCTTTGATTTTCGAATTTGCTTCTCTTAGTTTTTCCACGTCCTATTCTTCATTCTCCTTATTGTTTGTTTTCATATTCCCCCAACATTTTTCCGTCTGGAAGTAAAGAAGATGGATTCATCTGCCCCTGCATTTCAGAATATTCATTCCTTTCTCCCGTAAAGAATTTGGTCATAGAGAGGTACGGAGGAACTATGAAAGAGCTGAAGCAAATAAAGAGTGTTTCTTTTAATTTTCTAAAAGGACCTGGCCATCATAGTCATGTTTCTTTTGGTTTTTCGAGTGTAAAAGGACCTAGCTTTCTAATTAATGTTTCTTTTGGTTTTCTGAGTGTTAAAGGACCCCTCTAACGAATGAATGGTCCGCAGCTGGTTGGAAAGACCGCAGGCAGTTGACGGCAGTCTACGGAAGTCTACGGCAGTCTACTGCAGTGGACGGCAGTCGACTGCAGTGGACGACAAAGTATGAGACCTGCACGTGCATGTGATGTTCCTTTTGGCGTTTCGAATGTTACACTGTTCCGATGTTAAGGAACAACAAAAACTGACACAATACGAGACTAATTACTTAAGTTTGGTAGGATAAGAAGCAAATTACGAGACTAATTACCTAAAATACATGCACACAATAGCAAGTGCAAGAAGTGAAGCGACCATAATCATCAGGTTGACGGGAAATATTTCTCTTTTTTCCTCACCGGCCATCTTCTCCAGCTTCGCTATCTTATCGTCAATCTGATGTTTGAACTCTTCCATCTGATGTTTGAACTCTCCGGACTGGAGTTTGAACTCTTCCATCTGATGTTTGGATTCTCCGGACTGGAGTTTGAACTTCTCCATCATCGCTATCTTCTCCAGCGACCGTAATCCTTTTGCATTTTTGTTTATACCACGGAACAAACTTCTCCCTTCAAAAAGATCAATGATCGGAGCAGCACCACATACACTTTTGTCGGGGGTTCCTAGCTCAGGTTCATCAGCAAATTCATCCATAGCAGCAGGATTTGGCGACCTACAATAACCATATGAATGTGATTAGTAGGGGTGTTTCTGTTCGTTCACAGTAGAAGACCGGAAATTCCATCGACGAAGGACCACCAAAGGGAAACAGAAATCGAACCGAGGAAAACACAGATCTAAGACAGGGATACGGAACAGTACCAGTTCAACTCGTCGCTCGTTCGTACTCTACGGTCGCCACAACGTGAAAATGTAGTGTTTCGCTTACGTAGGGTGTTTCCTCATTCTTTCTTATTTTAACTAGGGTTGGACTTTTTTCCTGTTTTGGAACCTTTTTCTTTTGGGTAATATGTTCATATGGGCCCGAACACGAGCCCATTATTTCTTTCCTTATGGACTGCGCAGTGGCAGTTGACAGCAGTTGACAGCAGTAGGACGGCAGGTGATGCGGCAAAAAACCAAGATGGCCGTTTTCATCGTGTTACTGACGGCTTTCCAATTGAGTAAGAACCCTTCCACCGAATTATATTGCCGCAGTTGGTTGCAAAAGCCGGCACGGCTTCGGCAGAGAAAATGAACTTCCCTTTAACTCATGGACAGAGCAGTGGCAGTTGGCAGCAGCGGACACGGCAGGGAAAAGGACATGGCCTTGTAAGACATGTTTCTTTTCGCTTTCCGACTGTTAAAGGACCCCTCTAACGAATGAGGTGTCCGCAGATGGTTGGAAAGACCGACAGAGCAGTGGTGGGTAAGCCGCAGTTGATGGCACTCTACGGCAGTGTATGAGACCTGTCCGTGTATGTGATGTTCCTTTTGGTGTTCCGAATGTTAAGGACCCCTCTAACAAACGAGGTAGCCGCAGCTGGTAGAACATGCCGACAGAGCTGTCGCAGTTGACGGCAGTGGCTTCGGCACAGAAAAATGAACTACCCTTTAACTCATGGACAGAGCAGTGGCAGTTGGTGGTAGCGAAAGTGGCAGAGAAAAGGACCTGGCCTTGTAAGACATGTTTCTTTTTTCTTTCCGACTGTTAAAGGACACCTCTAACGAATGAGGTGTCCGCATATGGTTGGAAAGACCGACAGAGCAGTGGTGGGTAAGCCGAAGTTAACGGCAGTCTACGGCAGTGTATGAGACCTGTCCGTGTATGTGATGTTCCTTTTGGTGTTCCGAATGTTAAAGGACCCCTCTAACGAACGAGGTAGCCGCAGCTAGTACAAAATGCCGACAGAGCTGTAGCAGCTGACGGCAGTGGCTTCGACAGAGAAAAATGAACTGCCCGTTTAACTCATCGACAGAGCAGTGGCAGTTGGCGGCAGCGGACGCGGCAGATAAAAGAACCTGGCCTTGTAAGACATGTTTCTTTTCTCTTTCCGACTGTTAAAGGACCGCTCTAACGAATGAGGTGTCCGCAGATGGTTTGAAAGACCGACAGAGCAGTGGCGGGTAAGCCGCAGTTGACGGCAGTGTATGAGACCTGTCCGTGTATGTGATGTTCCTTTTGGCGTTCCGAATGTTAAAGGAGCCCTCTAACGAACGAGGTAGCCGCAACTGGTACAAAATGCCGACAGAGCTGTCGCAGTTGACGGCAGTGGCTTTGGCTGAGAAAATGAACAGCCCGTTTAACTCGTCGATAGAGCAGTGGCAGTTGGCGGCAGCGAACGCGGCAGAGAAAATGACCTGGCCTTGTAAGACATTTTTCTTTTCTCTTTACGACTGTTAAAGGACCCCTCTAACGAATGAGGTCCGCAGATGGTTGGAAAGACCGACAGAGTAGTGGCGGGTAAGCTGCAGTTGACGGCAGTCTATGGCAGTCTACGGCAGTGTATGAGACCTGTCCGTGTATGTGATGTTCCTTTTGGCGTTCCGAATGTTAAAGGACCCCTCTAACAAACGAGGTAGCCGCATCTGGTAGAAAATGCCAACATAGCGATCGCAGTTGACGGCAGTGGCTTCGGAAGAGAAAAATGAACTGCCCGTTTAACTCGTCGACAGAGCAGTGTCAGTTAGCGGGAGAAAATACCTGGCCTTGTGAGTCAAGTTTGTTATATAAACATCTTAAATGCTGAATTTCGGCGCCCTAGTATGACTTGAAAGCATTTTCATGATAAGTGGCAAAACACTTATAACACTTAAAGAGTCGTCAATGTTATAGAAATAACAAACGGCATGGTATTATCCAAACAGCAGCCTCGCAACTCCGCATGTCGATCGATTGTGTCCGGCTTTGTGGCATTTGGTGCAAATATATACTCTCTTTTTCTTTGGGTTTGGGATAGGGATACTCTGGAAAAGTCTCTTTCTCACAGCTGCTGTTGGAGTTTTTGGTGCGGTTACCTCAGTCATCTTTGTGGACGGAGTGCTCTGCGAATGTTTTCGCTTCTTGCTCGATGCTGGAGGGCTCTTCGGAAGATTTGTTGCCTTCTTAGTTGCTCCATATGAGGACTGAGAACTCTCAGGAACCTTCATTTTTTTTTTGATGGAGTACTCAGAATTTGGATTACGACAACGTTCCATTGTCACTGGATTACTCTGATTTGTTGATTGGTTCTTCTTTTTCAATACATGACGCTTGTACCGCTTGACCTTTTCAATAGCAGATAGGTATCTCTTCATCTTCGGTCAGCATTGTTCAAGGACTCCTGCTGGTGGGATCAAATCTTCGTCTATAGGGTTAATAACTTCTGTGTACGCTGCACACAAGTACCGTTTTGTGAAGTGAGGATGCACCAGGGTAGCTTCGTCAATTTTTCGACTTTCAGCTGCTTTAATTGCATGCGCGCAGGGGATCTTCTCTACATCAAATTGTCTACAAGTACAACTTCTCTGGAAAGAAAATGAAGTAAATAATGAATCAATTCTTCTCAAGCAGGCAAAAGATCACATAGCTACACATAAGTGGCGGACAGGAAACAGTTTCGGATGTCGTACCTTCTCTAGATCAACCGTACAGAAGTATGCTCCACCTGTGACATGGCTACGGTTTGAATCAATTGGCTAGACACTCAATGTATTCATGTTCGCGTGTCCAACATGCAGCATGAGTTCAACTTTGGGTGTTAGGTCTGTTTTCAATGAGGCAGCTTTGTCTCGCCTTTCCGCAAACCATCTGGACATCATCTTTCTAATATAATCCACAAAATAGGCAATAGGAAACGATCTTTCTTCTTTCAGGGCGCCATTCTGCAAAGTTGCTCGTCATTATATCATTTTTGTCCCCTGGAAATTTTGGAAGCGCCCACAATCGAAAATCAGCATCTTCTAAGCACTTTGGTAGTTCACCGTCTTGCCCCCTAATCACTTCAAAAAGATTGTCAAATTCAATCGCTCGATACACTTTCGCAGCCTTCTTCGCCAAACTTACTAGTGGAGTCTTTCTGAATCTTGCGGCAATGTTATTTCCAAGATGATATAAGCACATCCCCCTAACAGCTGCAGGGAAAACCTTCTGAACGGCATTGGCTATTGATGGATGTATGTCGGATATAATAGCGAGATTTTTATCATCAGCTATCACACCACGCAACTGCATAAAAAACCATTCCCATGAAGCATCATTTTCTGTGTTTACAATCCCAAACGCAATAGGAAATATACCCTCATCTCCATCTTGACTTGCGGCTACTAGCATGACACCTCTGAACTTACCAGATAGATGTGCCCCATCTACGATGACAACCCTCCTCAAGAACTCAAATCCTTTGATACAAGCACCAAAGGCAATGAACAAATACTTAAACCTCCTTTCATCATCACACTCAAGCTTTGTAATTGTACCTGGATTGGCTATCTTTATTTTGTAAAGATACACAGGCAGGTCCTCGTAACCACTCGCATGAGTGCCTCTAACCAGCTCTCTTGCATATGCCAAGGCACTATGAGCCTTTCCATATCCAATTTCTATTCCATGTACTGCCTTCATAACGTCCAAAATATGCCTAGGCCTGATTCCTCCCAGATCACTACCACCGCTAAATCCCTCAACATACATCTTGCCAATACATTTTGCATTAGCATGTCGGTGACGAGAATACCTATGTGCAGAGGAGCATGTATGACGATCAATATATTTACGAACGAGAAATTCTGGACATGAATGTGATATAGTCGAAGCACGAATCCTCCAGGAACATCCAGGAACGAAACATTTTGCAACAAATACTTTCCAAGACTTCTGAATGTTGAAATCAAACCTTTCTATCACTGAAAGCTTGCGCAATTTCAATATTAGCTCCTTCTTGTTATTGAATATATCGCCAAACTTAATACAAACAGCCTCCACCAGCTGTTCCGGCTTCATAGTCTCGTAGTTAACATTACCAAAACAATCAGAATCAACAACAACTTCCTAATTTCGCAACACGCTTATTCTTCTCTTTTCCGCTTCTATCTTTGTCGATTTCGCTCCCATTATGACCACCACGGTTTTCTTTCAGTGACACACAAATAAGGATAACCTCTGTTTTCTCCAATGTGACAAAGTTTGAAAGTTGTAGATCGTCACTGATCACCACTAGAGGTGTGTCGCTAGGCATTTCGTCCTGAATATAGTTAGGAAGCACATACGAAATCTTTACTGCATTCTTCTCTGTAACCATGTTGTAAGCTTTACAAACCTTTTCTACAAACTCATCATACTTTATTTGTTCTTCAACCTCGTACAACTTCGATCCTGCTTCCCAATCAACGACGAAATTACACCCCGTACTATTGACCTCCCATTTTCCAAACACAGTAAGCAACGTCCACTTCATCTGCAGAATATAATTCCACAAAGGTAAATAACTCCAACAACAAAGATAAAACAATGGTTTCTCGTCGCTCCGGAAAAAAATCGTGCTACGCTGCCAAATTCCTACTATCATGTTTGAAAGATCTGGGTTCTAGAAGTGTTGTTACTAAGCGAAGCAGATCCCAAATATATCACCACTGCATGAAAGATCTGGGTTCGAGAAGTTTTGTTTCGAAAGGTTACCTCTGTGAGGTGAGCTGCTTCCGGCGGTATACGAACAGCGATATGAGATGAGTGAGAATCGCTTTAGATGTACAGAAAAAAAAACGGGAAATTGTTCTAATTTCTATATTATTTGTGAAAAATAAATCATAATGGCATTCTTATTATTCTATGGAAAAGGGTTATGTAAATTGTAATTGCCCAAACCATTGGGGTCATTCTAACAAATCTCCCTTAATATTTTTGCAATGAAATACATAATTTTATGAATTTTTTTCCCACTTTTGTGATATTATTAGCATTTATAAAATTATTAAAAGTAAACAATTACATAAAGTTGTGGTGTGTATTATTTAGTGAGTTTTTTTTATGGCTTGATTAGAAATTTAGAGAAATAAAGTAGTTTTACAAAGCAAAAAAATTGTGACTTACATCAATGTGATTGAGAGATAAGTCAAAGTTAATTTAAAAATAGAAAATTTAAGATACTAATATTTATAAAAATATTTGTTAAGATATTGGACTTAAGGAAAAAACTATTCTTAATTCAAAATAATGTTACCATTCAAAATTTTTTTTTTATGAAACCTTTTTCAATAAAAAGAATTTGAAAACACTATCTTTAGTATCATAAAAATATAATTTAATTTAATAATAAATTAATCATTTATTATGTCTTCATGTTTACTCAAATTTGGAATATTCTTTAATGCGAATTTTTTTTCTAATTTAGAAAGGAGATAATCTTATAGAAATGCAATTAGTTAACAAAATCGTTTCTAATATCTTTTTTTTGAATTCTGGCTGGTAGAATTATTTTTATAATATTGACATCTAATCAATAAATTAGATTTAATTACAGAATCTCTGATATTAAATATATTGTACGCAGATATTTTTGTAAAGTTCTGTTATGCCAAATCAGAATATACTTAATAATATTTTTTTTACAGTATCGTTTTTTGAATTGTATATATTTTATATAGTTTTAATATATGCTAAGAGCGGATGATAATTATTGTTGATTTTGTTTTCACATTTCCTATTTTGAATAAAGATATATTTTTGTAAGTCATAATTTGAAGAGTGTTACTAATTTTATTTTGAATTGACTACAATAATATATAATTTATATTAATTTGATATTTATAGTATAATTATATAATATATCTATCGAATTATTTATATATATATATTTAACTATTTTAATATATGAATATTATAGTTTGAGAAAATTTACAGACCCATTATATATAGATTTGAATGTAATTTCACATTTATAAAAAAAATATGCTAAACCGTTAATTTATTAGTTATTTTTAATGTCGTAGAATCAAAACAGATTAATTAAATATCTTAACCCATATTATTGTTATTTAAATATTTTAATAATAGAAACTATAAAAACCCTATAATTATATATATAAAAAAATTTAACCTGTCTCACTATATCATTGAATAATCTAATATATATAGAGACTTAGTTTTAATATTTTCATTGTATCAAGTTAAAATATATCAATCTAATTTAAGAATATTATTTTCCAAGTTAAATGTTTATATTTTATAAATTATATTTTATAAAAATTTATATTCGAATTACTTATTTATGTTTTTATTTTTTAATAATTGAAGTATGTTCAAAAGTATATTTATTTATTTTGATTTTGTGATTTATAAAAATAATTGTTGTGTTATTTTATTTACGTATATTTATTATTTGATTTAATAATTTAATATGTATGATTTTATTTTATTTTCGTTTTTAATTAGTAAGAAAAGTGGGATCCATTATTTTATATTGTTTGGATACTTATTAACTAGGTTTGGACCCGTGCGTGGACGCATGGGTTGTTATTTTTGTCCAAATTTTTTTTAATTGCAAATTATAATATCAATTTAAATATATTCCAAGTGGAAGGATACAATCCATGAAATATATGGTCGATGAGTTTTAGATACAATCGATGGGTTTAAAAAATCGAACGTATTATTACTCGGGATATCTGATTTAGTATGAGTAAGCAACGGTTTGGGTTGTTATTTGAAAGTAGAAATTTGTTTTGGGTTGATAATGAATTATTTGATTTGATATGTTAAAACTTGTGAATTGATTGTAAGCAGAAGTCATTACTTCCGTTGAGAATATAGTAATGTTTACACTCTTATTCGAATTAACATTGTATAATTGATAGAGTTTAGATATAATAATTGGATAACGCTTTTGGATTGTTGTTCATGTTAAACTCAAATTTGTTGTCTCATCAATTTGTTCTTAGACATAATGAACTTACTGAAAACAGAACACGGCAATGACAACAATTTTTGAATTATTTGTTTTTTTTTTTTTTTTTTTTTTGTTGAAATGTTAACTTTGATTTATCAACAAAAAACTGTTTTTACAAATTTTTGGATTCACACATTATCCAAAAATAGC
Source organism: Isatis tinctoria (assembly GCA_010577795.1). Lineage (NCBI taxonomy): Eukaryota > Viridiplantae > Streptophyta > Magnoliopsida > Brassicales > Brassicaceae > Isatis > Isatis tinctoria. The sequence continues at coordinate 85,034 of VHIU01000561.1, forward strand.
AGAATATTGTTTGAATAGTGAAGAAATTGTAACACAACATATATGATATTTAACTTGTATTCTCATTTGGCAGCACAATGCTATTCCATCGAGAAAGAGCCTCAGTATCTGTATCAGTTGCATCGCTCTGAAGGGAGATGAGTCTGTTGCGTAGGTCTTTGTGGATTCGATTTGTAAGAATCACTGTAGTGGTGCATGGTAGCATATGTCTTCTAGCATTCCTCTCTCTCCATACCCAATAGATCACCGTTTGGAATGTCATCTAGCAAGTAGGGAGTCTCTCTTTGATAGGCGATTACCGGAAAGTAGGATGACTGTGCTCAACCAGTCCGGATTTGTTCTGGAACCCAGTATTTCTGACATGAGGTAGTGCCAGATTGTGTAAGAGTATGGACAGGCGAAAAAAACATGGTCGCGTGTTTCATTTGGTTCTCCGCAAAGGATACATGGCTGCTGCATTCCCCAGAGTGCCACACGATCACCAGTATCCAACCTGTTTTGCATAGCAAGCCATGTAATGAAACCATACCTTGGGACAGAGTGTCTGAACCAGACGAGACCGAACCAAGGTACTGCCTGTCGTGGATTCCGTAGTTGTTCCCAGGTGCGCTTGGAGGAGAACCGATGCTCATAACAATCATCCTTTTGTTTCCAGAGTATCCGATCTTTTCCAGCATCTTGACTGGGAGGCATGACATGGCGAATCGTTTCAGCTAGTTCCCTCAATTGGCCACGGGCATGTCGAAAGGTCCATTCTCCGTTGTAAGCGGCATCAGCGACCTTCCCGTTTTTGCCTATTCCCAGTAATTGAGGTCCGCGCTCACCCGCATACCTGATCAAAGGCGTGGTTGTGCACCAGATGTCATGCCAGAAGAATGTATCCTCCCCATTGTGCACCTCCATTTTGATAAACTGCATTGCCAGTGGTCTCTTCCTTAGTATTTTTTTCCACATCCAAGATCCGGAGGATGTTCTGTCTGACAAATCCCAAAATGATGATTTGCGCACAAGAAATTTCCAAACCCAAGAAACCCAAAAGGAGTCAGACTTAGAGAGAAGGCGCCATATAAGTTTTAGCAGGAACATATTGGAACTTTCCATGAGACGGCGCACTCCCAACCCTCCTTCCTTTTTCGGTATGCAGACATCATTCCAAGACACCTTTGCTTTCGTGGTAATGTGAGGTGTGCCAGACCATAAGAAAGCTGCCGACATTTGTTCTAGGCATTGAAGACACTTTTTTGGCAGGTGAAAAGCAGAGCACCAGAAGTTGGTTATACTGGAAATAACTGCTTGAATTAACTGCAGTCTGCCTGCATATGAAAGAGATTTGCTTGTCCAGGATAGAAAACGATTTCTGATCTTGTCAATGAGTGGCTCATAATCTACCTTTGTCATTCTCTTTGTAGTTAGAGGAAGACCCAGATATCTAATAGGTAGGTGTCCTGTCGGAATCCTCAGATTTGCCACTCTTTGATGAAGATCAGGATGAGTTTTCCCTGCCATATATAGTTCGGATTTACTTACATTGATAGCCAATCCTGATTCTTGTTCGAAATCTTTGAGGACTTCAAGAATGCCCAAGAGTGACTTGACTGTACCCTCCCCAAAAATAATCATGTCATCTGCAAAACTCAGGTGGGTTAGCTCCACTTCCTGACATAAGGGATGATACCCAAACATATTTGTTTTTGCTGCCTTGTTTAATCGATAGGAGAGTACGTTTATGGCAATGACAAATAGGATAGGAGACAGGGAGCATCCTTGGCGGAGACCACGTGTACTTGTGAAAAAACCAGATAATTCCCCATTGATGTTTACTGAAAAAGCAGCCGTTGAGATGCAGTTCTGAATCCACTGTATAAACTGATCTGGGATCCCCATTGCCTTCAGAGTTCGGAGGATAAAATCCCATCTGACTGTATCAAATGCTTTTGCAATGTCTATTTTAAATGCAAAGCGAGGCGAGATCTTATCCTTATGATAGTTTTTTACCAGTTCCGTTGCGAGTAAGACATTCTCCAAGAGAAGCCGATCTCTGATAAAAGCACTCTGGTTTCTCTTTATAGCTTCCGGGAGAATCTGTTTCAGACGATTAGCAAGTATCTTTGATATGACTTTATACACCGTATTGCAGCAAGCTATCGGTCTGAAATCTGTCATGAGAACCGCCTCCACTTTCTTAGGAACCAAGCATAGAGCTGTTGCATTGATGCTATTTGGCATGAAGCCATTCTGGAAAAAAGATTGGACAGCGTTAGTGAAGTCCTTACCCACAATAGGCCACGCAGTTACAAAGAACTCTTTTGTATATCCATCAGGCCCTGGTGTTTTTTCTGAGGGCATGGAGATAAGCGTCTGGCGAATATCCTGCTCTGTGACTCCTCCAACAAGCATCGCTGCTGTATTTTCCGGGCATCTGTAATCAATTAGTTCTTCCAAGTCGTCGAAGTTGTGATCTGTATAGGTTGTTTTCTGCAGAAAATTTTTGAAGTACCCCACCGCTTCGGATTTGATGTCTTGTTGATCAGTTATCTCGTCCCCCGAAGCATTTATCAGTTTTCTGATTGAGTTCTTCGACTTCCTCAGTTGAACCATCCTATGAAAGAAAGCGGTGTTGTGGTCTCCAAGTTTGAGCCAGGTGATACGAGATTTTTGCTTGAAAAAACTTTCTTCAATTTCTGCATAGTGATTCCATTGTCTTGCTGCCTGATTCTCTGCTTCAAAAGTTTCTGCACACGGGTTTTCTAACACTTGATTTTGCCTCGCACATAACACATCATACGCGATTTTTGTTCGACGAGTTATATCTCCATATCTGTCCCTGTTGAGCGCCTTAAGATATGGCTTGAGACCTTTAAGTTTCTTGTGAAGGCGTAGCAGAGCTGTGTGAGAGTGGTAGATTTCCTCTCTTTCATTCCAGTAACTAGCAACTGTCTCCATGAACTGAGGGTGTTGTGTAAGGTAGTTGAAAAATTGAAAGTGATGTCGTTTTTGTTGATCTACATCAGTCATCTTGACAACACAACGCACATGGTCGGAGATACCATTACTCTCAAACGAGGCCAAACTAGTTGAAAAAGAAGAGCTCCATGCAGTGTTGACAAGTGCTCTGTCTAGTTTTTTCCCAATTGGATCTGCATCTCTATGATTCCACCACGTGAATTTTGGACCAGTATAACCAAGATCTGAGAGCTCGCAATCAGCAACCAATCTCTGGAAATCATACATACCAGTCTGATCGCCTAGACCAAGTAGTACTTTGGAATGTTCATCAGATGCAAGAGTAACATTGAAGTCACCTATTAAGATCCATGGAAGATTTGTAGAGCTGTATATAGAATGCACTAATCTGATTTCTTCCCAGAGCGTACGGCGATCAATCTTAGAATTGGAGCCATAGATGCATGAACAAAGAAAAACCTCATTACGTATTGTTTCAATACCCACAGTTATCATTTGTGAGCTTTTGTAAAGGATTGTAGCTTGAACTTCTGAACTCCAGACAAACCAGATTCTTCCCAATCTGTGCTGATCATAGTTTGTTTCATGTTTCCAATCCGGAAAAACATGGGCGAGAATAGCTTTACTATTTCCCTGCTGGACGCGCGTTTCTAGAAGACAACCAAAAGAAGGACCATTTTTTGTTAACCAGGAACGTACCGTATTGTGTTTGCGGATTTTGTTGAACCCGCGAGTATTCCACGCAAAAAACGACGTCATGATATTCAGTTCCTCCGTGAGGAGGACCTTTTTTGGTTGTTTGTTGTGGCAAGACCTTTGTCTTTTTGCTGAGTAGATTGATGCTTCTGTCCATGTCTCTTCTTTTTCTGAGATGTAAGTCCCTGAAAGAGATCTGTGTTTTTTAATGTCTCACCATTCGTTACTTCTTCGAATTATTTGTTTTTACTCTACATAACATCTTCTTCGATTGCAGCATCTGTATTAAAAATAAAGAAATTACTGAAAGTTAGTAATAAATAATGAGAAATAAAATAAACTTAACACGGGGAATGAAAAATAACTAACCATTCATTGATTTTTGGACTTTATGGAATATCTCTTTGAAAACAACATTCTTCGTTTTACGCTGCGGCTTTCCGTCTTGGTCAAGTATAAGAACTTTCAAAGCGGCTCTGCATGTGACTCTCGAGAGGGCAACATAGAGCTGTCCGTGCGAAAACACAGGCCGAGGAAGATACAACCCAACATTAGATAGCGTCTGACCTTGGCTTTTATTTATAGTCATAGCGAATGAGACATTCAAAGGAAATTGTCTTCTACACATGTTGAAAGGAAGCTTGGGATCCGAAGGTGTTATGGTAAGCCGAGGAATGTGAACTTTATCTCCCACTCTTGTTCCTGTAATAACCAAAGCTTCCACTATCCTTTCGTATAATGCCGTGATTTGAAGTCTTGTACCATTACATAAGCCTTCTTTAGGACATATGTTTCTGAGCAGCATAACCGGGCAACCAACCCTCAACCTCAACGAATGCATAGGTAATCCAGATAACTTAATGCTATTCAGAAATTCTGGAGAGTAAATTGGATTATCAAGCGAACTTGCGTCGGATGGGTCTATAGAATCAGCACTGAGATACGTCCTCTCATCTCCTGAAAAGAAATATAAGAATATATTTGAATATCTACATTTTTAAAACCAAAATAAATATAGCACCGAACACTAACCTCGCAATTCTGATAACAAATACTCATTAATCTGGTTTACATCATGGTTAGTAGGACATAGTAGGGCTCGCTTCTGAAAAAGATTTGGATTCTTCGGCTTGTCTAAGTCCTCTCCGTATATAGCTGCAACTATAGCTTGAATGGGTTCAGTTGCTTCTGCGATAAGAAACTCATCAGGTATATCGATGTCTGCCTCCCCATCATTTTCAGTTATTTTTCCATCACCGACATCTAACAACCACTGAGAGAATGCTTGAATATTTTGGGCTTCATCTGGACTCAAATTTGCTAGAAGTCGCAGATTTTTTGTCAGAGTCAGAACTTTACAGTTCTTCCACAGATAAGAGGAACAAAGCGAAGTCCGGACAATGTCTTGACGACTTCCACCGTAATAACTGGCAATACCGGTCTGAAATCACCTCCAAAAACTACAACCTTTCCCCCAAACGGTTTGTCACCTGCGCCTACAACAACATCTCTCATACTTCTATCCAAAGACTCGAAACAGTACTTGCTCATCATCGGTGCTTCATCCCAAATGATCATAGATGCTTCCTTTACTAACTCTGCAAGTTCTGTTCCACGCTTCATATTGCACATGCTGGTCTCATTAACATTGATAGGAATTCCAAACCTAGAATGAGCAGTCCTACCACCCATCAAAAGCAAGGAAGCTATACCGCTGGATGCTACATTAAGAGAAATAAGGCCTCTTGATCTAACCGCAGCAGAAAGTATCTCCCATAATTTTGTTTTCCCGGTTCCACCAAAACCATAAACAAAATAAGCTCCTCCAGTATTGTTCAAAACAGCACCAACAATATCATCATAGATTTTCCTCTGCTCATCGGTTAGTCTATCTACCCATTCACCAAGAAATGCATTCAACTCACCGAGATTGTAATTCCTTTCCTCCCTTATTAAACGGTTATATCTTTCAATACCTTCCAAATCTGGTTGGGGTATTGACTGAAAATTGGCGAGGGAACTTCCATTATATGCTAGCTGGGTCTCTATCTCTATAAGACAAAGATTTTTTTTCTCTTCATCACTCAAACGAAGGTCTGCACAATAAATACCAAGGTAAAAAAATTAATATAAATATATTAATACCAAAACAAACAACATTGTTTATAATGATATTTCAGTTACCTTTTTGATTCCTTAGATTTCTTTGTAATCGCTCGATGTCATCGGATAGATGTCTCCATGTAGCTTCCCAAACGGCCGCAGGAGAAGTTAGAGAATCAGAAAGAAGCATGATCACATAAAGTTTCCTCGTGAAGTGGCCATGTGCCCAGAAAGCTGTTTCTACAATACTTTCAATGTACTCTGTGTCATCTTCTAACAAACCTTTAGCCCAGCACGCTTCCTTAAACGTTGGATGAACAACGTCATCAACTCTTTTCATGTCGTCAAAACTTTTTACTCCTTTAGCCGAATTCAAAAGCATACGCATATAATACTGTTCTTCTAATTTCGAGAAATGTAATTAATACTTCCAACAGTGAATCCTTTCTTCCTTTCCCTGAAAATCATATTCTTCTTGTTCCACGTAAACTTGTTGGGGATCTGTTCATATGTGCAATCTTCGGCCAGCTTTTGGATTCTTCTGTCTTCATCATTATTGAGGTCAAACCAAGAAAGAAGCTGACTACCTTTCGCAGAAATACGCTTCAAGACACTCTCTGGTGTTTCATTCTCTTTGTAAATTACATTTTGTTGTCCAGGGAGATGAAACTGAAGCTTTTTGATGGGCGTACTTCGGTAACACATCGGGAATGCAAGAATTCTCCAAGCAGCTTCACATGAAGATACCTGATATATTATTCAGTACGTAAATTTGAAGGGATTATTATAAAACGGTATATTAAGTATATATAGATGTTTTAAAGAAAATTAGAAAATTACCTGCAGTCGAAGAAGTCTTGAGTCTCGTCTTTAGGACCTTTTTTCTTCTTTGCCGGTTCCACAACTACTGTCGCCATATCGGGCCCTTTATGAATATACTTGAATAAGTATTTAATAGATCCAGCTTGATTGCACCATTCAACATTGATGTGCGCTCGATATCTTAGAGACAGTGCTCGGTTATAAGGAACAACTCATCTATTGTCCAGCTTGATGCCATATTTTTCGACGTATCTATCCGTGTTCCGTCTTCTATAAACAGGGTATCCGTCCTCGTCAACTGTTGTGATATCCTTGTGAGACTTGGGGAAGAACTTGGAACATTTTCCGTCGACCATACAGGAAGCATTGTAGTTGGCAGCGCCACATGGACAATGCATCAAATTAGTTTTCACGACGTCATAAAGTTCTTTGTCTTTAACCGGGTCTGGTATCTCTGCGGAAATAATTCTATCGATGTCACTGGGACATGGAAACTTGGATTTCTGGTCCATAAAGAGTAGAATATGAGCATGAGGGAGTCTTCTTTTGGAATTCAATCGTGTACATCGCTGAATATAAAAAAAATTGGTAAGCACTACAACTAAAAGAAAAAAAACAAAACAGACCAAAAAGAATACAAAGCTGGGTTAAGCGTAATGCCTACCTGACACGACTTTTCCTAGTAAGGATTTCTTTTGAAGATCGTCCATCAATCTGTTTAACTTCATCTTGAACATTCTGCATATATTGCTGGTCTATCTTCTGGAAGTAAGTTGGCTTTATTAAGATGTCGAGTTATCTCCGGCCATTTCGGATTACATGTAAATGTGATAAATAAGTCTGGAAATCCCAAATGCTTACAGACGGCCATAGCATCCAAATAATGCTGCTGCATATATCGAGGTCCATAAAAAAAGAAGATGGTAGAAACACTCTGTTACCCTCATCAGCAATTCTGTGCCAGCTTGATGAACGGTCGCCTAGAAATCCTTTCAATACTCGGTATGGGATAGATTAGCCGGAAACTACTAGCTTCTTTGATGGCTTTGGATGGAACGAATGGGTCGCACAAAGGTTGCGGATTGCCTTTGATATTCCCGGGACTTCTTTGCCTCTAGATATGACTCACTAGAACGACAAGGAAGAAGTGTTGATCAATGTAACCCATTGAACAACAAGAAAAGTTCTCTGAAGAACAAAGAGAAAAAACTCTCAAAAGGTTTGATAAAAATTCGATGATGAACTTGTGGAAACAAGTTTGTGTTTTAAACCAAAGAAACAAGGAAAAGAAGCTGAAAGTTATAAGTTTAAGAAATTGCAAATAAAAGCATAAAAAGATAGAAATTGTTTTTAGAAGGGACTTTTGGGTTTGGTCTTGATTCTCGGTCATGTGGCTTGATTCTTGGTCGGTCCAAATGAGACTTGGTCTTGAATTTGAATCATGCACATAAAAGATGTCATTTCCGGGTCCTTGGTCTTATCCTTCATGAAATCGAACCAAATCTTCTCCTTAAGGTTTTCAAGCTGTTCCTTGGTGACTTGGTCGGTAGTAAAGACGTATGGGTCGTCGGTCGGCTGATCGTGAGCATCCTCATCCTTGGTTCGTCCGGCGGCCGCAAGAGACTCCATCGTCCCACGTTGAGTTCCAATCCGCACCATGCCAATTTTTCCACGTTCATTGACTTCCTCTTGGTAGTTTGGTCGGGGAATATTGCGTTTGGGTCGAGAGATTCTTTCGTCAGGTCGTGGAACCAGTCGTAGCTCGTTGTTCGGTCGTGTCGGGTCGAAACGGTACACGGCCGTATGTTCCGTGGATCGGTCTGGCACAGCCGGGCTCTCTCGGGCAACCTCCTTTCCGGGTCGTTGAATCCTCATTCCTTGTTCAGCGTCAAGTTGCTCCTGGTCCGTGCCATCCTCCTCGTCTTGGTCTGATATCTCCCCCACGGATCTATCACAGCTTCAGATGCCTTCTTGACTGAATCAGCATTGGTTGACCATAAATTATCCTGGTTTTTCCTAATATAAGACATCTTATTTGACTCGATAGTAGTCCAACCATCTACCAAAAATTGCTGGTATAATCTTCTCGAACGCAGTAGTATGTGTTTATTCTCTCTTTTCCTCTCTTGGATCCGAAAGGCGAAAAACTGCCTCATACTAATCCCCTTATCATTTTTTCTTTCCCGCTTCTTGGAACCCGATGCTGCACCTTTCTTAATTCCAACCTGAAAGCCATCTTCACCGTAAGGGAATAACAAAGGATATTGTAAGGCTAAATAACACGGATGTATCTCACTAATCCGTTTAAGCTTCCTATTATTTCGATTCTGAATAACAATATCGCGTCTGTCCATCCCTTCTTTATCCTCATCGACAATCAATGCTGCCACTTCATTTGCTGTAGCCGTATTCCAAGTCCTTGGATCTTTTCCTCTCGCACATATAATCCCCAACATGTACTCTTCTTCCTCATCAACATCTATCCTATCTCTGGCTGTTCTTAAAACTTTCACATAAGGGTTAACTTCATCCAGAAGTTGAATAAGTGTCTCAAGAACACTATCTCGCAATCTTTTCTGGTTAGTTTGTTTACTTTGCTTAATTTTTTTTCCTTTGCTGTGATTAGATGAGGAAGTATTAGTTTTGATATTTAAGATCACAACTAAAGCAGTTCGTAAACAAAGAAAAAAGAATTAACAAACAAACAAAAAAAACTTTACCTTGCTGCAACTTTCCGGTTCTGGATTTCATTCTCAGTGTCTACAATATATAGCTGAGAAAATTTTGCAAAATCTGTTCTTTCTGGTTTCAAGCTACCCATTAGATGATAGTTTTCTCCTTGTAAGCGAAACATGGAGGGACCTCTACCGTTTATGACAGAACGATCAACTCTTCCACCAAGCGAAGTCATTGAGAAAACCATGTTGTATATTCTAATAAGCGACCGAAAATGCCGGGCGTTACTGGAATCTTCAGACACCATTTTTGTAGAAAAACGGGAGATGCTTTAAGATAAGGTAATCTCACATCTCCTCTAGAACAACACAGTGAAAATTCCGGGTTGTTACTATGACAGCGCCTGTTAATTCGTTCATTATACCAGAAAATAGCACCATAATGCCTACATTCGTAAACGGGATCACCTTCATCAAGGTATTCTGCAATTTATTTGTCACACATATTAAGATGTACAAATATCTAGTAGTAATTTAATTTCTTGTAGCTGAAGAATTATATATAGAGTTTTAATAAATAGCTGATTACCATGTAAAGTCGTGGATGATTCATCACTATCAGATGTGTACTCATCCTCCGAATCACTTTCTTCTTGTACTACAATCCATTATCTGCTCATTGGATTCTTCGTCGACATCTGCATGATGATCAGCAATTACTATTTGTCAGTTTTTCTTTAGTAGATAATGTAAGTTGCAACTTCAACGTAAAGAAACATGATTTATAAAACTGAAAGACATCGTCATCAGAGTCATCATCGTCACTATCAGTATTATGCCCAAACAACATTCTGTAGATATCGTCGGTTGTAGGTATTGACTCCACAAACCCTGTCATGGCATTTGTATTAAGTATCACTAAGTATACGAAGTTTGCTATTAAATTGTCAACATGTATTGTTACCTTTAGATCGCTTTCTGAGTGGATCAGAATTTTGACTTGAGTTTCCAGCGTCAGTTATGCATTCTCCAAATTCTTGAGCTAGCCTCCTTGTTAATGTAATCTGCGGTGCTGATAATCCAGGTGTTTTTGAAATACCAACACCTGTATATATTTAACAATCCGTGTAAAATCATATATCTTCAAATAAATCGTGTGCTATTAACCATGAAATAAGCATCCTAATAAAGGAAATAAATAGAAGATAAAATAAACTCATATTAAATTTTATAGTATATGATAAAAGCGAATACTTATTTTAATTGAAGAAAAAAAGAAAAATAAATAGTTTATAATTTGCAAACTTACACTGAGACACCGATGGTCTGCTTGCTGGAGAAGTAATCCGAGACATATCTAATGGCATATCAACTTGTTTTTAAACATTTTCCAGGTTTAAGTAAAACATCGCGAAATTAGTATATACACAGATTTTAATGGAATAGTTACATAAGAAGCAACACCCAACCTACTGTACTCACAATCTAAGTTTGTTCCGGTAGTCCACTGGCAGAAAATGCGGTTTCTGGCAACTAATATTCAATTTTTCAAAAGCAATATTAGACTTATTGTAATCATGATTAAAAGTTAGAGATAACAGAAAACTTTTTTTTATTGTGTGATAATGCAGTAAAAAAGTTATCTACATATATATAGGTATATATACTTACATGGAGTCAATTCTCCCGTAGCTGTAATATTCTCATATTGTGATAAATCATACCTTGAGAGAGCTGATTGAAAATAATTTAAATAAATATAATTTAGTGGAATTTCATGTACCTATTTCATGATTATCGATAAATGAATAATGAGCAGATGATTATTATCTGACGGTGCATTTGTAAATGTGGAGGAAGCAAATGGGAAAGGTGTATACGAAGAAGATGCATAATTTGTAAGGGGAGAAAAATTTATTGATGACAATTCCGGTGTAGTAGGCAATGCAAAACCTGAAGATATAGAGATACGAATTCTGTTATTTTGTTCTTGTTTGCTACAACTTATTTATTATATAATATACTGTTTGCTGTAGATAATATACAGAATTAAGTTATAGGATTGTTTACGTACTCGGTGATGCGGTAGTGGTTAGTACTCCATTACCAAACCGCGTGGAATTAATTGGTCGAGCATCTCGAAGGAAGAAAGATACAAAAGTTAGATTTATTAATAAAGCTGGTAAATAATAACAGAAAAATAAATATATAGCGTAAGGAGATACTAAAACAGTTTGGTACCGATACCTGGAACTGATTGATACCGTGATAAATCAGATCCTGAAACAACCGTATTAGTTACATGAAATTCTCCAAATATAGTTAAAAGTATTGTTAATAAAGCGTAAATTAAATGTGTTGATGGATAATACCTAAGTCCGATCTCCTGAAAGTTACAACTGAAGATGGAGAAGGTGTTTGCGAAGAACATACAACATTTGTAATATCATTTAAAACCCTAGCTCTTTCACTTGGTGGAGTTTGGAAAACTTTATCCACTTTGAAGTTCTGTCCTGTATTTTTATTTTCATTTTTCTGTTGTGCCCGTGGTCTTTTGGATGTTTTTTTTCCGGTGGTGGCTGGAATGCTATCAGCATCATCTTTTCTTTTTCTCATCTAACCAAACCTGGGTAGAAACTCGGTGTTTAAAACTTTTTAATATAAATTAGCATAGAAAATCGAAAATGCAAAACTTACACTTATAGAAGAACTTTTCGGGAGAATGCTTGGATTACTACTGTTAGATTGGTAATAGGTTTTGTCCCAGGGATTAACTGTGGTTATAGCTTCAAGATTATGGATCGTTGAGAATAGTTGAGGATATCGTGCAGAAGATATTATATTTATTGAATTATTATGATATATATCTAAAAGTATATATAGACATAAGCATTAAACCGAGAATCTCAATCACGTACTTATAATGGTAATCATTCCTTCGGAATTTTGTTAATAAAATCTTTTTATTACTATCATTTAGTAAAAAATATAGTAACCTGAATATAATCGTAGCAAAGATATATTGCATAAGTTTTGGGTGATGTGGTTACTGATAAATTTAATAAAATAGCATTTTCAGGAATTGAAATGTGATAACTCGGTTATTGAGCAAAAAATGGTTATTTATACCAAAGTTTAGACAGTAACAGATGAAAACATTGTTTCATCTTTGTAGTTGAGTATAACAAATGTGAGGCAATTACTAATATAGATATGGGTTAATATTAACGTGAAGGTTCATTTTTATCAAAATGTTTCTGTTAGAATAAAGTTTTTCATGTAACTTAATTAGTCATATATACATGATTTCACATATAGAGAAAGAATTACATAATAAACGCATCATTCGCACGATCTTGTGATCAAATCGAAAGGCTAGAAACATAACTAAAATATAATGAAATAAATAAATAAAGTAGCAACAAAACTAAAAAAACCTCAAACAAAAAAATGTCTCAAGATAAGTAACGTAGCCAGGAAATAATTTATTTAAAAAAAAGTAAACAGTACTTGTTTCTTCAACATGTCGGATTAATCCGTCTTCGCTTTCCCATTACTCTTCGTCAACTCCTTAGCATCTAGCTGCTCATTGTTATCCAAATCCACGTTGAACTTCTCAGGCTCTCCTTCTAGTTGTATCCTTTTGATGCACGACATATCCTTGCTGGTACATGAAAATTGGTCTTGCGCACTAAGTTTCGAATCATGGCTGCGTTTTGAGGATGGAGTTGTTGTGTCACTGGGTGGATAGTCCGACTTCTCATCACTAATAGTTATAAGCAAGGGTGCCTAAAGTTATAAACCAACATAAAACTTAGAAAAATATACTCAAAGATAACATAGTAAAATAATGGTTGAACATGTAATTAGAAAATGTAAAAATAGGACCTGTTCTGATCCAATAACGGAGGATGTTTCTGTAGCACTGTCTATTCCAGAAGATTGTCCAGATTCTCCGATCATCTGGTTAGGTGACCAGACTTTGAGAACTTTGAAAGCAATTTGTGTGTCATGGATATTATCAGAACCAATTGCTACACAAAATTGCCAAGTTGACTCAACAATGTTCCGGAGAGCTTGTGGCAAGCTAGTTGGATCCACGATCTACATCAAAGGGAAACAATTGATTGAATGTATCAATACGAAGGACTAACAATGATTTTTCTTACATACTATAATATGATTTGTATCAAATAAAAAATTACTTTGTTGATGCTTACCGGGGAGATTGATCCATTGAGGAGTTTTGCACATGATTGTGTTACAACCTCCTGGCATTAATATCAAACAGCAGACATCTCATCTGAGATTTCCCGTCTGCCACCACTACATGTAACATGTACCTTGTAGAGAAAGAAACGTTTTAAAAATAAAAACATTTATACATGAAATAACAGCAATTGAAGAATGAACAGTGCATGTGAGAATACAGTAACATACCTTGCTGTAAGCTGCTTAACCCACATGTTGCAAGTATTGCACCACCATGCTTCCTTAATCTGAGGATGTTCAAGTTGTTCCTTCCATTCAACTGTCTTATTGCAACTCTTACAGTTGAAGTAGTACTAACAATAATCGGTATCGATAGCAAGTATTGTGCAGATAACCCTACTTTTTCCCATCATCCCAGACTGCTGAATTTGCTCAATGTTTAGAAGGGGATAGTCAGCAAAATTTTCCTTGACCACGATTGGTGTCTCCTTATTCGAATTATGGTTGTCCACATGTAGAACCAACTCGTCTTTAGGTAGACTGACAAATGTAAGTAATTCTAATTAATTAATTATTTGAATAGAATCCTACTACGTATAATTACTATAGGGAGATGATAACACTCACCGTGATTTGAATTCAACAACTTGCGGGATATTCGGATTGATCTCAAGTATAGTAGCATTGAAGGCATTGGAAACATAATTTTCACCTTCGTGACAAACAAACAACTAAATTAATAAACTAAACTAAACTATTTTTACTTGTTAATATTAATAATAATATTAAATTACCATCTCACTGCTTGACTTTCGCGTGTTTCACCAGACAAATAACTTGTCCATCCTCAGCCCCACAACATCCAGCGTAAATCTGATCAGCATAAACTTCCCATAAGGTCAGTCTTAAATAATTATCCCTGCAAAAATAGTAGTAAAATCTGAGATCAAATACTGTTTTATAACATGAATTGTCCATCATTGGGTAAATTAAACATATAAATTACATTGAGTCTCTTAGCTGCACGTCGATTTTAGGAGTTGGTTTACTCATTGCCTCAACGATGCTCTTCTCACCCACATTAGTAACTTGGCCAACAAAATCTGTATAATAGATAGTGATAACTAACCTGTATTAATTTTCATAATACAAAATCAAACTTCAAATAGATTATTTAAAAAATAACTTTCCAACCAAAAAATTACAGTTGAAGTTCGGGTCAGTCAATGCTGACAATAGAGTCAAAGTCAAGGGTTCTTCAAGGTCGATTGGATCACTTTCATCCACCTTTGAGTTGCTTCCAAGGAATGCTCTGAATGAATGTGTTGTTGGCCTATAAGCACCAACTGCTTTCTTGACAGTCAAGTTTCGAATCTCCTTCCACCCTAACTTTGTTATTTCTTTTCCGAACCTCTGAATCTCGTTAGACCTCATCGATCCATGCATCTTGGTTCCTTTCCCAAAAGTTAATATTGAGATATATGCATTAATCCAATAACTAGACCCGGACCCGCGCCTGTCAGCGCGCGGGATATGATTAGTATTTTTGCAATGAAATACATAATTTTATGAATTTTTTTTCCACTTTTGTGATATAATTAGAATTTATAAAATTATTAAAAGGAAACAATTACATAAAGTTGTGGTGTGTATTATTTTGTGGTTTTTTTTATGGCTCGATTAGAAATTTAGAGAATGAAAATAGTTTTACAAAGCAAAAAAATTATGACTTACATCAATGTGAATGAGAGACAAGTCAAAGTTAATTTAAAAATAAAAAATTTAAGATACTAATATTTATAAAAATGTTTAGCTTAATATATTCATATTTTGAAAGTGAGACCCATTATTTTATATTGTTTGGATACTTATTTAATAGAGATAATGTTAATTTCCATAATCCATAATTACCCTTAATGAAATTTTACAAAATAACTAATATTCAGTGGCATTACATGTAATATAACACATCGATAAAGGTTTATTTCAATTTTTTTTTCTTCTTTAATAGTATAGACTATAATAATATATAATTTATATTAATTTCATATTTATAGTATGATTAAATAATATATCTATCGATTTATATATATATATATAGTATTAACTATTTTAATATATGAATATTATAGTTTGAGAAAATTGACAGATTTGAATGTAATTTCACATTTATAAAAAAAAAAACATGCTAACCCGTTAATTTATTAGTTATTTTTAATGTCATAGAATCAAAACAGATTAATTAAATATATTAACCCATATTATTGTTTTTAAAATATTTTAATAATAGAAACTATAAAAACTCCGTAATTATATATATAAAAAAAGTTAACCTGTCTCACTATATCATTGAATAATCTAATATATATATATAGACTTAGTTTTAATTTTATCAAGTTAAAATATATCAATCTAATTTAAGAATTTTATTTTCCAAGTTAAAGTTTATATTTTATAAATTATATTTTGTTAATATTATATTTGAATTATTTATGTATGTTTTTATTTTTTAATAATTGAAGTATGTTCAAAAGCATATTTATTATTTTTATTCTGTGATTTATAAAAATAATTGATGTGTTATATTATTTACTTATATATATTATTTGATTTAATAATTTAATATGTATGATGTTATTTTATTTTCGTTTTTAATTAGTAAGGAAAGTGGGACTCATATTTTATATTGTGTGGATACTTATTTAATAGAGATAATGTTAATTTCCATAATCTATAATTACCCTTAATGAAATTTAACAAAATAACTAATATTCAGTGGCATTACATGTAATATAACACATGGATAAAGATATTTTGATTTTTGTTTTTGTATTTTCTATTTAGGATAAAGATATATTTTTGTAAGTCATAATTTGAGAAGTGTTGCTAATTTTATTTTGAATTGACTACAATAATATAATTTATATTAATTTCATATTTATAGTATGATTATATAATATATCTATCAATTGATATATATATATATAGTTTTAACTATTTTAATATATGAATATTATAATTTGAGAAAATTGACAGACCCATTATATATAGAATTGAATGTAATTTCACATTTATAAAAAAAATATGCTAACCCGTTAATTTATTAGTTATTTTTAATGTCATAGAACCAAAACAGATTAATTAAATATCTTAACCCATATTATTGTTATTTAAATATTTTAATATAGAAACTATAAAAAACCTGTAATTATATATAGAAAAAAATTAACCTGCCTCACTATATCATTGAATAATATAATATATATATAGACTTAGTTTTAATATTTTTTATCAAGTTAAAATATATCAATCTAATTTAAGAATTTTATTATCCAAGTTAAAGTTTATATTTTATAAATTATATTTTATTAATATTATATTTGAATTATTTTGTAACGACCCCGATTCTTTATCCCCACTGGCCCATATTGAATTTTCCGTAAGGCCCAAATGGCCCAACTTCTTTTCTTTTGATCGTGCCTGTATATGCGTAAGCATCCCCCGCTTCGTTAACCTATCTTGCAGCCGCCGAGGAAGAAGAG